>JAKVQF020000865.1:0-55324 GCA_023091115.2 Trypanosomatidae sp. Fi-14 | reverse complement strand
CACGTCGCCAACGCCGGCGTCGCCTACTCGATGACGCTGTCTTGCTCGTCCTCCTCGACGATGCAGCGTGGTGCGACGGTGCAGTGGACGACGCGCGTGCCGGCGTTGACAATGGCGCTCGTGCCAACAACAGAGCGCGCCACCACAGCGTTCGCGCCCACCTCGGCATTGGCGAGGATGACGCTGTCGGTGATGCGTGCGCCTGGCGCCAGTGTGACATTGTGGCCAATGACACTGCGCGTGACGTACACATTCGGCGGCACCGTCGCGTCGAGGAAGCTGGCGAGGATGCTGACCTGCTGCCCGCCCTCGCGCACACGCAGCGTGAGTGGGTGGTCAGGCAACATGTACGCGAGCGCCAGGTCACACAGCGCAAGGCCGCTGCTGTTGCTACTGCTGCCTGTCGTGGCAATCGTCATGTTGCTGCTGCCGCTGCTGCCACCACCACCACTGCTGCTGCTGCCATCATCAAGGCGCAGCAGCGCCGCCTTCGCGGCGACGAGCTCGTGGTTTGCCGCCGCGTAGTTGTGTACGCTGTCGATGCGGTACACCTTGCACGCAACGTGCGGCTGCTCCTCGACAATGGCGCAGTACACGCGCACGCAGTCACTGCGCGCCGGCAGCGCGAGGGTGCTGCTCACCGCATTCAGGCGATCGACCGTGATGTCGCCCCCGACGTGCATCCAGTGCGCCGGCACGTTGCACTGCAGCTTCGCGTCGGGCGTGACAAAGACACCCGCGGCGGCGTTGATCGTCGTGTGCTGACTGCGCGCCAGCAACGGCAGAATGTAGTGCTGCACGGTTCGCTCTGCCGCCTCGTCGTCGTCGTCCTCGTCCTCGCTGTCGCTGTCGTCGTCGTCGTGTGCACTACTGCGTTTGTGCTTGCCACCACCACGGCCTGCCGCGGCGGGCGGTGGCGCAGCCGCCGCGGCGATGAGCTGCAGCACCCATTGCCGCACAAAATAAACCTGCGCATCGACCACGTCGGCGGCAAAGGTCAAGTGTGGTCGTCGTGCCGCGAACGCCATCGTCACGCGCACCTCGGGCTTGTCCTCGAGCGGGCAGACAAAGTGCAGGCGGTGGTGCGCCAGCACCGGCGGCGGAGAGAGTAGCGCCGGTGGTGGTGGTGGCGGTGACGGGCACGACGACGACAACGCCGTCACGCCGTCACGCTCGTCGTCACCGCCGCCGTGCAGTGCCATGAGCTGCTGTCTGCTCGCAAAAATGTTGCTGCTGCTGACATTGTTCATGTTGTTGTTGGCGGCGGCCGCGCTTGTTGCTGTTGCAGCAGCGGCGACGTCGTCGTCGTCGAGGCCGTCACCTGTGCTGCCCACTGCCGCCGCCGCCGCCGCCGCCACCGCCGCCGCCGTGCCGCCCTCGCCAACCTCGTCCTCCTCGTAGCCGACGGCGGCGTAGGTGTGTGTGAAGCGGCGCAGCTCATTCGCCAGCTGCTGTGCCGCCTCGACCGACATCTTCGCATGCGTCGTCGTCGTCGTCGTCGCAGCAGCAGCGGCATTGCCGCCCTTCTTCTTGCCACCGTCACCGCGCTTGCCCCCACTCGCCGCCGCCCCGCCCGTCGTCGACGACGANCACAAGCTGGTCAATGTGCACGCCGGCGAGTATCGTGTCGCAGCTGAGCAGCACCGCATCACGTGGCAGCCCCGCGATGGCGGCACGCTCATCACGCAACGCGTCGCGGCCACCACGCGGTGACGAGAACAAGAGGGCGGCACTGCTGTTGTTGTTGACAGCACCACCGCCACTGCCACCAGCGGCCGCCTTCGCCGCCGTGCCGCTGTCGACGTCGCGGTCTGCCATGCCGGTGCGCAGTGCGTGCTTGTACGCGAGAAAGGCGCGCACCGCGTCGCACGTCGTGGACGGCCGCTCATTCGTGTGCAGTGGCACGAGGACAAAGTAAAAGTCGACGCCGGCGAAGGCGCGTGTGACGTACGTGCGCAGCGCAACATGGTCCTCGTTGACGCAGAGGAAGAAGCTGCGCACACCCGCCGCGATCCACGGCGTCAGGCAGTACCAGATGAGCGGCCTGTTGGCGATGTGCAGCATGCACTTGGGCTCGAACGCCGTCAGCGGCATGACGTCGTGCGCATCGCCGCACGCAAACACGACCACGTCCAGCAGACACGCCGCCGCACTGTCGACGACGCGCACACTACCCGACATGTCTATACAGACACACAGAAAGAAAGAGGTGTGTGTGTGTGTGTGTGTGTGTGTGCTGCTCCTCGTACAGACCAGCACAAGAACAAGACAAACAAGCTGCGTACACACACAACACGCATGTACACGATGACACGTATGTATGCACGCGCGCGCGCGAGAAAGCGTCTGCGGACACGTTTTGTGCATGTGCTTGTGTCGCGTCCTCGTCGCTACTTCGCTTGTCTTGTCTTGCACTCCCGCGTGTGCACAGTGCATTGTCCTCATTGCTCACGTTACGCTACACCACACACATGACACGCATACACACGCACACGCACGCGAATACACAAACGCACAAACACACACATATGCTCACGTCACTACCTTACACCATACCTACACGCAAACAAACGCACACACCTACACACACATACGCACACATACAAAAGAAGCAACTAGGCGCGCGTGGGCTGTCGATCGTAAAACTCGTCACGCGTCTTGATGTCAATCTTGTTCAGCATGCTCTTCGGAAAGGTGCGCAGCAGCTCCCAGCACAAGTCGAGGCTCTGAAAGATGTCACGCGTCTCGTGAAAGCCCTGACTGATGAACTTGTTCTCGAACTTGTCGAGAAACTCGAGGTAGAGCAAGTCCTCGCTGCTCAGCGCCTCTTCACCGACGACGGCCTTCATCGCGAGAATGTCGCGGCTAATCGCGTACGCCGCGTACATCTGGTTGCTCACACCGCTGTGGTCCTTGCGCGTCATGCCTTCGCCAATGGCGTTCTTCATCAGCCGCGACAACGAGGGCAGAATGTTGATGGGCGGGTACAGCTGTCGGTTGTGCAGCTGTCGGTCGACGTAGATCTGGCCCTCGGTAATGTACCCGGTCAAGTCGGGGATGGGGTGTGTGATGTCGTCATTGGGCATGGACAAGATGGGTATCTGTGTAATCGACCCGGCGCGGCCAATGACGCGGCCGGCGCGCTCGTAGATGCCGGCGAGGTCGGTGTACATGTAGCCCGGGAAGCCGCGCCGCCCGGGCACCTCCTCACGCGCCGCCGACACCTCGCGCAGCGCGTCGGCGTACGAGCTCATGTCGGTCAAGATGACGAGCACGTGCTTGCCACAATCATAGGCCAGATACTCGGCGGTGGTCAGGGCCAGGTGGGGCGTCACAATGCGCTCAATCGTCGGGTCATTGGCCAGGTTGAGGAAGAGCACCGTCTTCTCCATCGACCCATTCTGCTCAAACTCGGTGCGGAAGAAGCGGGCCGTCTCTTGGTTGACGCCCATGGCGGCGAAGACGACGCAAAAGTCCTCGACCTTGCCCTCGTGCTTGACCAGGCCAGCCTGGCGCACAATCTGCGCGGCAATCTCATTGTGCGGCAGACCAGCGCCTGAGAAGAGCGGGATCTTTTGTCCGCGCGAGATGGCCGTGAGGACGTCAATGGACGAGATGCCCGTCTGTATCATCTCCTCCGGGTACACGCGCGCGCGGGGGTTGATCGGGATGCCTTGTATGTCGCGATACTGCTCCGGTAGCACCGGCGGGCCGTCGTCGATGGGGATGCCGGAGCCGTTGAAAATGCGACCGAGCATGTCCTCGCTCACGCCAATCTCCATCACCTTGCCGGTAAACTCGCACTTGGAGCGGACGACGTCGATGCCGGAGGTGCCCTCGAAGACTTGCACGACTGCCTTGCTGCCGTCCACCTCGAGCACGCGCCCGCGCCGCAGCGTGCCGTCGGCAAGCTCAATGTTCACAATCTCGGCAAACGCCGGCTTGCGCACGTCCTCGAGGATGACAAGCGGGCCATTGACGGCGCGTATCGTCGTGTACTCGAGATGCGGCTTGACGGCGTAGTTGCGGTTCAGCTCGTCAATGTGCGCCGCGAGCAGCTCCTGCTTCGACAGGACGCGCACCTCGTCCTCGTTGTGCGCCGCCGTCGACATGGTCCGCGTGAGAGCACGCGCGTACACTGTGTATGTGCACACTACTAGCAAAGTGACACAACGCGCGTACACACACACACACACACGCAAGTGCCTCCTTCTCGCTTGTCTGTGTATGCTTGTATGCGTATGACGTCACGCGACTACACCGCATCGTCGAGTATGACACAAGTGCACACACACACACAGCATGACATCTACACACATACACACACACACAAGCACGTGCATGCAGATGACGAGGCGTTGCGTTGTGTTGCTTCTTTGCTGACGCATTGCTACAAGTATGTGTTTGTGTGTAGGTGAGGAGAGAGAAGGCCGCAACGTGCCGCGTGTCGCACCGTGCGCATGTGTGCGCGTGTGCCTGCTTGCATCGCTGCTCCGCAAGCAGCACAACACATACATACATACACACTCGCAAACACACGCACACACACACACATGCACATACTACGCGGCCATTGCGTACATTATGCTACACGAGCTGCGATAACAAGTCACACATACACATACGCACACACACACGCATACGCACACACGTGACATCTCCCCACTACCGTATTCGTTTGCTGCTTCTTGCTAAAAACGACACACTGTCACCACGCCAACATTGTTGGCTTTGCTCCTCACACACACAAAAACACACACGCACACACACACACACAGACACTAGGCAAGATTGAGCACCATACGCGCCGGATCCTCGATGAGGTTCTTGATCTTGACTAGGAACGTCACCGCGTCGGAGCCGTCAATGAGGCGGTGATCGTATGTCAGGGCGACGGCCATAATGTCGCGCACCACCACCTGCCCACCCACCACCCACGGCTTCTTCTTGATCGCGTGCATGCCAAGGATGGCGCTTTGCGGTGGATTGATGATCGGTGTGCCCATCCACGAGCCAAAGACGCCGCCGTTGGAGATGGTAAACGTGCCGCCGGTCATCTCCGTCATCGTCAGCTTGTTGACGCGCGCACGCGCGGCAAAGTCGGCGAGCGTCTTCTCAATCTCGGCGAGGTCCATGCTCTGGACATCGCGCAGCACCGGCACCACCAGCCCGCGCGGCGTCGCCACCGCTACACTGATGTCGACATACTCGTGGTAGTCAATCGTGTTGGCGCCAAACGAGGCATTGACAATCGGCACATCACGCAGCGCAATCGCACTCGCCTTGATAAACGGTGACATGAGCCCGAGCTTGACCTCGTGACGCTTGTAGAAGTCGTCCTTGTACTTGTCGCGCAGCTGCATGAGCGGCGTCATGTCAATCTCGTTGAACGTCGTCAGCATCGCGGCGGTGTTCTGGCTCGCCTTGAGGCGATCGGCAATGCGCTGCCGCATCGCCGAGATGCGCACACTCTTCACACGCGCATCACTGCCAACAATGACAGACGTCGCAGCGGCTGCCGTCGTCGTGCTCGCTGGAGCAGCAGCGGCAGCAGTAGGTTGTTGCTGCTGTTGTTGTGCAAGTGATGGTGGCGGTGGTGGTGGTGGTGCGGCGGCGGCAGCAGCCGGCGTGGGTGTTGCAGTTGTGGCTGCTGCAGGAGCTGCAGGCGCTGCTGCTGCTGCTGCTGCTGCCGCACCCTCCTTCATGCGCGACAGCTCCGCACCCACTTCGACCTCGTCGCCCTCGCCATAGTTAATCTGCGTAATGACACCCGCGCTCGGCGCGCGCACATCGACGTTTAGCTTGTCCGACTCAATCTGGCAGATGACCTCGTCCTCGGCGACCGCGTCGCCCACCTTCTTCGTCCAGTTGACGACCTTGCCGGTGCTGATCGACTCGGCAATCGTCGGCACCTTGATGCTCACGCAGAAGCGCAGCGCCAGGCCGGCCGACAGCGCCTGCACACGTCGCGATGGCAGCAGCGCATGGCCGCCGCGGCCGCCACCACACGCACCGAGTACACGACGCAGCATGGCAGACACGAGCACAAGCACGCGTGGCTACCAATGTATCGTGTGTAGTGTGTAGTGTGTAGTGTGTGTGTAGTGTGTGTTTGCCGTCGACTAGCATTGCAAAGGCACACGAGCAGCATGAGGCATGCATATATACACACAACGACAAGCGGCACCGAGCACGTACACGTTGTGTCTGTGTGTGTGCATACGTCAGGCAGCCCCGACAAGACGTGACGCAGTGCGACGCGCAATGGCGACAGCAAAGCGCACACACGCACGCACGTCCTCGTCGTACCACCACACCACCAGCGCGTAGGCAAGCGCGAGCGCAGCAACAGACGGCACACGCGGTGGCAGGACATGGGCTACCGCCAACAGTGCCACGTGCGCCGCGACCAGGCCGCGCGCACACACGACCGATGACAGCACACGCCACGTCAGCAGTGGCGCGACGGACGACGACGTCAACAGCACGTACAGCGCGCACACGCAGCGTGACAGCGTCAGCACAAGAGTGGCGGCGATCATGTACGTCGCCGTCGCGTCACTGCTGCGACTGCTCCGCGTCGTTGTCGTTGCCGTCGTTGTCAACGTGCGCACGACAACAAGGCAGACGACCGCGTAGAGCAGCGCTTGTGCAGCCATGTAGCGCTGCAGGCGCACACGCACCACGTCGGGCGCGACAACGCGCACATACGCCTCGAGCAGGCCACACCACGCCACGCACGGCAGGCCGTGACACACAAGCGACAGCGCACGCACCATCTGCGCATCGGCCCACCGCGACGAGTACAGCGTCGTCAACACCAGCGACGACGCCGCCGCGCCGAGCAGCGCAAAGGCAAAGCCAAAGTAGAAGAGCAAACGTAACATACGCAGCAACAGCTGCTGCTGCTGCTGCTCTTGTTGCCGTGTCGTGTTGCTGTTGCTGTTGTTGCTGTTGTTGTTGTCGTTGCTGCATTGCGTCTGTTCTTGCATTGCCCTTGTGGCCGTCGCCGCCTCCCGCGCGGCGTGTCGCGACCACCGCGTCACACACGCCGTCTCACACGGCCGGAAGACAAGGCGGACGACGAGGGTGCCGAGCAGCGTTGCCGTTTGATGGTAGCCACGGGCTGCTGCTGAGCCGGCCGTCGCGAGTGCCGCCGTCGCGCCATCGTTCAGCAGCAGCCGCAGCAGTGCATCGACCGCACTCGAACGCAGCACCACCACATCGCTCTCGACATCGTCTGCCTCGTCACAGTTGCCTCTGTCATTGTGCCTTGTCGCAGTGCTGTTGTTGTTGCTGCCATTGTTGTTGCCTTTGCGCTGTTCCTCCTCTTCGTGTCGTCGTCGCCACACATCACACAGCTCGCGTAGCGACAGCACCGACCACGGAAAGCACACACCACCACGACGACCACGACGTACACTGCATCGACGCGACACTGCTGCTGTTGTTGTTGTCGCACTCGTTCTTGCTGTGACATTACTGTTGTCGTTGTCGCGCTCGCTACTGCGACTCGCCTCAATGGCTCGTCGCGCCGCGGATATGCTCGCGTCACCACCGAGCCGACACGTCACACGACGCGGTCCGTTGCACAGCAGTGCATAATAGCCAGCAAACGTCAGCGCACTGGCAAGCTGCGCGAGGGCAAAGCACAGACGCATGTGCGACGACGACGACAAGGACAATGACAAGGACGACGACCGTGACGCGTCTGCGGTGCGACGCACACGTGTGGGCTGCAGCAGCGCGACGGTCGTCAGCAGCCGCGCGAGCGTCATGACGCACTCGGCGAGGACAAGCACACGAAACAGCTCAAGAGACTGTAGCAGCACCACACACGGCTCGACGAGCGCGCAGAGCAGCACACTACACCACACAAGCATCTCAGGCAGCAACAACAATGATGACGATGTCGATGACGTGGTGGCAGCAGCTGCTGCGCTTGCGGAGCGGTAGAGCGAAGGCAACAGACGCATGCCGAGCACGCCCTGCAGCTCGAGCACAGCCATGACGGCCAGCGCTAGCGGCGCCGTCATCGCCGACACGTGCAGCTGCCGTCGCCATGACGCACCCGCACGTCGCAGCCGCCTCGTCTCGTCGTCGTCGTCGTCGTCGTCCTTGCTGCGGTTGTTGTGCTGCGGTGCAGCATTCGACGACGCCGTCGTCGTCGCGCGCGGTGCGGTGCGTGGGCCGTGTCGACTCGCCGCCGTACGCGTCGTCTCACGCGCGACAAAGAGGACCGCGTCCACGTACACCATGTAGCCCGCATTCACGCCACTCTCACCTGGCAAGAGCAAACGTGTGAGGTACGCTGTCAGGGTGAATGTCACAACCTTCAACAACAGACTGAGGCCAATGGCGACGGCCAACTGTGTGTAAAAGCGTGACATGTTGGTACGTGTGTGTGTCTGTGTGTGTGTGTGTGTACCTGTCCGTGCAACGTACAAGCAGCGCAATATGAGGCTATGCGAACATGTGTGTGTGTGCATGCATCTAGTAGACAGTGTCTGCGTGTGCATGTACATTTACACTGTCATGTTACACGATCCATGTTACGCGCGTCATGTCTGCGCACCACCACCACCGTCCTCGCTTGCAGCCACTGTTGTTGCTGCTGCTGTGCGTGTGTGTGTCAGGCTGCGTCCTCGCTCACGCGGCGTCGTCGCGCAAACGTCAGGTAAGCGCTATGACCTTTGCCCACGTTGCAACGTCGTACACGCATTCGTCGCGACGGCCGCGACGGCGCGCCGTCTGCACTCGCAGCGGCAGCAGCCCTCGTCGTCGTCGTAGCATCTGCTGCTGCTGCTGTAGTGGCGGTGGCGTCGTCGTCATCACCGTCATCGAGTGCGTGACGAGTGGCGTGTGACGTGTGTCGCGTGTAGACGGCTTCCATGTTGTGTGTGAGCGCCTCTACGGTGCGCACGTCGACAAACGCGTACGGTGGCTGTCGCAGTGCCGCCACGGTACGCTGTGTCTGCTCGATGCATGGCGAGAAGGTGCACAGCACGCCGTCCTCGCGCAGCACGTGGCGTACATTGTCGAGCGCGAGCCACGGTGACGGGACGTCGAGAAAAACGGCGTCGACGGACGCGGCGGGGAGGCCGAAGCCGCCGCGTCGTGTGCTCTGCGCCTCCGTCGCACTGTCGTCGTCCGTGTTGTCCTCGTCACGTGAACGCTTGTGCGTGTTGTCGTCGTTGCTGCTGCTGCTGCTGCTGTTGTTGTTGTTGTTGCGGACATCATCCTCCGTGTCGTCACACACGAGGCGGCTGTCCACGGTCGTGTCTGTGCGACACACATCACGGCAGTCACAGCACACCACGCCAGCGTGCAGTCCGTTGCCACGCAGCTCGCCGCGCGCCGCGCGACAACGCGTTGGGTGAAAATCGAACGTGTACACCCGTCCATGCGGGGCGACGGCGCGCACGAGCGCGTGTGTGAGGCTGCCGCTGCCTGTGCCCGCCTCGGCAACGACGCTGCCGGGCCGCAGCCGCAGCTGCAGCACAATGACGGCCATGTCGGTATCGTAGATGATCTGTGTACGATGTGGCACCGCCAGCGTCCACAGGTCGGCGCTGTTCTGCAGCAACAACACGAGCGGTGGTGATGATGACGCCGTGTTGTTGTTCTTGTCCTCACGTGCTGCTGTTGCTGCCGTCGCGGCTGCACTGTGACCGGGCAGGCGACCACGCACATAGCGGCCATACTGCTGGCCAATCATGTCGTCGTGCGCAAACACACCTTCGCGCAGCTGCAACACCGCACCACGCGTCAGGCGCAGTGGCATGGCGCTGAGGTAGCCGCGGTAGATGAGCGCGACATCGCCCTCGCGTGCGACAACGCCACGTGCTTGCAACATCACGTAAGCGATGCTGTGTATGTGTATGTGTGTGGCGACTACACAAGACAACAATATGCATACATACACACACACACCTCTGTACATTCATACAAACGTACGTATATACATGCACATCTGCGTATATATACACACATCTATACATATACACTAACATATACATACAAGACAAGCATACATAGTCTACACAACACCCGTCACCGTCGCCACGCGCAACGCGTGCAGCACACGCTGCCACTTATGCGCCAGACCCGCCTCTGCATCACCGCCGCCATTGCACTGCGGCCGCTGTGCCTGCTGTTGTTGTGCGTGTTGTTGCTGCTGCTTGCGCGTCGTGACGTCCTCCGCGTGCATGACCGCCGACGACAACGACGATGACGACGATGCGACGCGGTACAGCACCTTCTTGTTGTTGTTGCAGTCATTGTGGCTGACTGCGCTGACATTGTCACTGTGATGCACGTGCTGCTGCTCGTGTTGCTCGTGTCGCTGTTGTGGACTGCTGCGGATGTTGCCTGTGTGGCGTGGCATGTACGGCATCGTGTCACGACGGCCATCGCGCACGCCGACGCCGCCGCTACGCGTCTGTCGCAGCGCCGGCGGTGGCGACTGTTGCGATGATGACGACAAAAGAGACGATGACGACGATGACGACGATGCTGCACGACGCCGCATGTGGTGGCGATGCGGTGCGCGCGACGGCAGCGTCGCCTCCGCGTTGCTGTCATTGACAGCACTGCCGTGCTGTTGTTGTTGTCGCAGCTCGCGCGACAAGACGTCGATGCGATTGTGCAGTGCTGCTACTAGCTGCGCAACACCATGTTGCTGCTGCTGCTGCTGCTCGTGCTGCTCCTCTTCCTCTTGTTGTTGTTGTCGTGTCGTGTCTACGTCGACATCGACCTTGCACGCATCGTCACCATCGATGGGCGGCGACGAGGACAGAGGCGGTGCGGTCGCCTGCACCGCGTCGACACACGACGTCACCTCGTCCAGCCAACGCGCACGTGCCGCGCGCAGTGTTGCTTGACGCCGCTGTACACAAAACTGCACCGCATCACAGTAGCGCACCGCATCCGCAACATGTGGCACAGGTACGGGCATTGGCGCTGTCACGGTGGTAGCAGCACACGCAGCAACCGCTGCTGTCGTTGTTGCCGCTGTCGTCGTCGTTGCGGCAGCTGCATCATCACCACCGCCGCCGCATCGCGCTGTCACGGTCGTGCGACTGTTGACGTCGTCACCGTCGTGTATGTTGCCGCACGCAGTCATCGCAGCCTCCTCGTCCGCATCGCTGTTGTCGTCGTCGTTGCGCACCATGACGAGCGCGGGCGGTGGCAGAGCACACAGCATCGACGACGACGACGACGCCGTCGTTGTTGTGAGCGCGGCGTTCGCCACACGCAGTCGCTGCAGTGCGTGTCGCAGTTGCTCGTGCTGACGCTGATAGGCCGCCTCAATGGCAGCGAGACGCACTCGTCGCTGCTGCTGCTGCTGCTGCTGTGTGGCTGCATTGGTCGTTTGCGTGTTTGTGTCTGCCACGACATCATCACGGCGGCTTGGCTCGTGTTGTTGTTGTTGTCCTTCTTCTGACGTTGCGTGGCGCAGTCGTTGCAGTTGTGTGCGCAGCCGCGTCACCTCCTCGTCGTGCGCCGCGCGTTGCCGCGCCAGCGCCGCTTCGGCGGCTGCCATGGCCTCATCGTCGTTGTCGTCCTTATCATCGATGTCGTGCGCATCTGCGCGCCGCGTCTGCTCTCGCTCTGCTACTGCTTGTTGCTGCTGCTGCGCATAGACGCGCATCTCCTCGTCCACCTCGCGCCGTGCCGCGGCTTGCTCGTCCTCGTAGCGGCGACGACAACGCTGCAGCGCCGCCTCACGCGCCGCCGCCGCGTCGGCGCGCGTCTGCGCCACAGCCGCCTCGACGCGCTCGCGCAGCAGCTCCGCGCGCATCGCACGCGCCGCACGCACACGCCGCGCCGCCGCCGTCGCGGCCGCACGCGCGCGCGTCAGCTGCGCCGCACTGCGCGTTGTCTGCGTGTGGGCCGCAGCCACATCGCGCTCGAGCGCCGCGCGTGCGCGTCGCGCTGTCGTCTCGCGTGCGTACACGTCCGCGTCGGCGGCGACGGCGGCGTCCACGCACGCCGCCTCGTGTGCTGCGTTGCCGGCGACCGCCACGTCATCGCGCGCCCGCGCGTCGGCGAGGGTGTGCGTCAGCGTATGCAGCAGTTGCGCGTAGTCCTCCTCCAGCCGCGTCACGACGGCCGCGCACTCGTCCTTGACAGCCTGCAGTGCCACCTCGTCGACGACAACGACGGCGGCAGCGTCACTCGCTGCCTTCGTGCCCTTGTTGTTGTTGTTGCTGTTGTCCTTGCTGTTGTTGTTGTTGTTGTTGTTATTGTTGTTGTTGCATTGTGCACGTGCCGTCTGCAGCTGTGCCACGGCGTCACGCGCACACTGCCGCACTTCGTCACAACAGCGCTGCACATCGGCGCGCACGGCGTCAACGGCGGCGTTTGCGCCTGCACTCGCGTCATCGTCACCGTCGTCGGTGTTGTTGTTGTGCGCACGCGCTTGCACAGTTGTCATTGTCTTCTGTTGCTGCAGCTGTGCGTCCACATCATGCAACTCCGCCTCGAGAGTGCGGCGCTGCTGCTCGAGCGCGCGCGCGGCGGCGGCCTCGCGCTGACGCTGCTGCTGCTGCTGTGCGGCGCGGCGCGACGACAGCGCCGCCGCGGCCGCCGCGCGCACCTCTGCTTTGCGCGCCGTGTGCGCCTCGAGGGCGGCCGCACGACGACGTTGCAGCG
The DNA here is from genome assembly GCA_023091115.2 of Trypanosomatidae sp. Fi-14. Lineage (NCBI taxonomy): Eukaryota > Euglenozoa > Kinetoplastea > Trypanosomatida > Trypanosomatidae > Trypanosomatidae sp. Fi-14. The sequence goes on along the minus strand of JAKVQF020000865.1, from coordinate 42,667 downwards.
TCGCCGCCGTCTGCTCACGCACACGTCGCAGTCGGCGCTGTGTGCGCGCGCGCTCGCGCTCCTCGCACAGGCGCGTGTGCGTCGTCCGCAGCGCCGCCGCCTCGCGCGTCAGAGTGTCGAGCCGCGCCGCGTGGGCGTCCTCGCCGCGCTGCTGTGCGGCGGCGACGGCTGCCGTCAACGCCGCCGCAGCCGCCGCCCGCGCGTCGCGCTCGCGCGCGGCGACGTCGTCGCGCAGCGCCGCCACATCGCGCTCGTGCACGCGGCGCAACGCCGCCACACGCGACTGCGCGAGGGCCTCTGCCTTTGTCTTCTCCTCCGCAAACGCCGCCGCTACTTCGCCGCGCACGCGCTGCTCGAGCGCGAGCTCGGCCTCGGAGACGATGCGCTGTGGCTGCGGGGACGGCGTCGCCATCGCCGATGACGCCGACGACGACGACGACGACGCGGGCGACGACGCGGACGACGTCAGTGAGGTGGACGAGGTGGCTGGGTGGGGTGTGGCGACGCTGTCGTGTCGAGGCTGGTGTGCTGCTTGTTGTTGTTGTTGTTGTCCTTGTTGTCGCAGTCGGGCCTTCTCTTGTGCATATTTGCGCCGGAACGCCTCACACAGCGGCCGCTCCCACGCACTCTCGCCGGAGCGAAAGTTAAAGTAATACACATCGCCCGCGTTGGTGCGACACGGCCGCCAGTCACGTGGCAGCGGCGTTGTCAGGCTCTCACGGGCAATCCACAGCAGCGCCTCGTCCTCGGGCAGGCGCATGTGCAGCACCCGCGTCGCGTGCGTCACGAGCTCGTCGCGCGTTGGCGCACGTGACGTCAGCGCGTCATCGTCGAGCACCGTCGTCACGACGCCGTCGTCGTCGCTGAAGGTGTCGCCCGGGTTCGGTACCGCGATGCTGTGTGCCTCGCGCTTCACCTCGTCAGCGTGGGCCATGTGTGCACTCTTGCGAGACACACACTCACACACACACACACGCGGACAGACGCACACACACCGCGTTGTTGCTCACTGTACTAGCGCAAGACAAGACAAGAGCGTGCACACACATACACACAAGAAACAAGAAGCACGACAACATACACAGCGTTTGTCTGTACTGTTGTTGTTGTTGTTTCTTGCTGCATGCACACATGGTCACTAACGCTGCGACACGTCAGGGTTGTAGTTGGGGTCGAGGTAGATGCGCGCCTCGTCGTCGTCGCGCACCGCCACCTCGAGCAGCTTGCCTTCACGCAGCATACGCGCCAGCACGAGGCTGACGTAGCGCAGCTCCGCCTCCAGCTGCGCCCTGTGCAGGGATTGCACCTGCTCGAGATACCACGTCACCAGCTCCTGCCGCGTGGGCGCGGCCGCCTCGCCAAGGCTCTGCAGACGCATCACAAGCCGATTGACGATGCTGAAGTAATGGTCTGCGCTGATGACGACACGGCGTGAGGCTGCCTGCTGCGGCTGCTGCTGCTGCGAGACGGCAGTGGCTGCGGCGGCTGCTGTGGCGGCTGGCGCCTCACCGCGTGCACGTTTGCGCCGTCGCGTGCGCGTCGACTCGGTCGCAGCCGACGAGGACGACGACGAGGCGACGCTGTTGTTGCCGTCCTGCTCCTCACCGCTGTTGTTGCCGTCGCCGTCGACGACGTCGCGTGTGTGCGACGGTGCCTCGTCTGGCCGCTGCGCCGTCGTCGTTGTCGTCGTTGCTGTCATTCGTGTTCTCGTCGCACCACCGCGCTTGTTGCCGTTAGCGCCGCTGCCGCTGCCGCCGTCGTCGTCGTTGCCCGTGTCGACGAGCTCTACTTCGGTCATGTCCAGTGTGCACAGTGACTGCCGCATGAGCTCGAGCGCCACGTGCACGTGCGAGGGCAACACGTCGTCGCACAGGTGCAGCTTCGCCGTCGCCTCGGACAGGCGTATCATGCTCTCGAGCAGACGTGTCGTGACGCGGTAGACACGGCTGCGGTTCGACAGCGCGTCCTGCACACGCATGTCACGGTAGGCCTCGACGATGAGCTGCGAGGCTGGCGGTGTCAGGCGTGGCTGCAGCGTGCGCGCGTAGCGCAGATAGAGCAAGAACTCGTGCAGCGTGAACGCCTGTCGCACCGCCGCGGCACCAAAGCGATGCAGCCGCAGCAGTGCGTCGGCCATGGCATAGTCCGCCTCATCGCCGGCGTCGTCGACGAGGACGAAGAGGAGGTCAAAGCGGGACAAGATGGGCGCCGACATGGCAATGTTCTTCTGCAGTGGCTTGCGGCGGTCATACTTGCCACCAATCGGGTTCATCGCCGCGAGCAGCGCCGTCTTTGCGTTCAGTGTCGCCTTAATGCCCGCCTTAGCGATTGAGATCGTCTGCTGCTCCATTGCCTCGTGGATGGCGACCTGGTCCTTCAGCTCCATCTTGTCAAACTCGTCAATGCAGCAGATGCCGCGGTCGGCGAGCATGAGCGCGCCCGCCTCGATTGTCCGCTCACCCGTGTCGGCGTCACGCGTGACGGTGGCGGTGAGGCCGCTGGCGGTGCTCGCCTTGCCAGAGGTGTACACCCCACGCGGCGCCGTCTGCGCGACCCACTTAAGAAACTGCGACTTAGCCGTGGACGGGTCGCCGACGATGCAGACGTTGATGTCGCCGCGCAACGCGATGCGGTCGGCGGTCGCCTTCGACACCCCACCGACCATCTGCAGCAGCAATCCGAGCTTGACCACGTCGTGCTTGAACACATTCGGCGCGATGCAGCTTGTCAGTGCACGCAGCAGGTTGTCGTGCTGCCGCATGTGTCGCACCTTGGCATACTCGGCAGGCGTCAGCGACGGCGGCGCACCACCGCCCACGCCGAGCCAAGGCGTCCGTGAGGCGGCACCGCCTGCTGCTGCGGCGGCGGGCGTTGTCGTCGATGACGTTGCTGTTGCTGCTACGGCGACGGCGGCGACGACATCGTCACCATTGTGCGTGCTGTCGCTGCTGCCATCCGTGGCAAAGATGCTCGGCGTGTAGCCCTCGCCCAGTGCCGCCGCCGCCGCCGCCGCTGCCGTGTCCTTGATCGCCTCGGTCATCTTGCGGTCGTCGCCGTGGGCGTCGGTGAGGGTGGTGGCGAGAAAGCACATGCGGTAGCCGAGCTCGCGCACGCCGAGCGCGCGCAGCCCCGTGGCGCCCTCCATGTCCGCCTGCGCATCACGCTGTGCACGCTGTGCGCCCGTCATCTGCCGCTGCACCTCGCGACGGTTGACCTGCTTGAGCAGCTGCAACACCTCGGGCACGACAATGACGCAGCCCACCGCCATGACGCGATCGCCCGGCTTGACCACCTCGACGGCGTCGCCGCGGACAATGACCTCGATGGTGCGCGGCATGCAGCCGGCGGGGATGTGGTTGGTGTCCTCTTGTATGCGCAGCTTCTGCCAGTCACCGAAGCGCGTCTGCGCGTGCGAGGGGATGAGCTGGAAGTGCGTCTTGTTCTCGCACTGCGTGTTGCGGCACGCGGGCGGCTCAGTGTAGTGAAACGGCTGCGCCACCGGCGCGCTCTCCGTCCCGCAGTCGGCGCAGCGAAAGACGCCGACGAGCAGCTCCGGCCGCACCTGCGACGTCCGCGTGACGACGCCGCGTATGGCGCACAGCTGCCCCACCGCCGAGGCACGCAGCGCCCGTATCGTGTAGCACCGCGGCACGCGCGAGAAGACGAGGCAGCACGCACTGCGGCTGCCACGGCTGACATAGTCGTCCGCGTAGTACTGCGTCAGCACACGCTGCAGGGCCTCGTCCACGTACGGCGCAAAGCGCGGGTAGTCCGACTCGATGGCGAGCGCCACATCGGCGTCATACCGCATCAAGTGTGACCAGCGCACAACACACGTCGACCAGTCAGGCGACGCACTGATGCGCTCGAGCTGACGCACAATGTATTCGAGCGCAGCCGTGTCATCATCGTCGTCGTCGTCGTTGTCATTGTCGTCGCGTGCGTCTGCTGCACGTGCGCGCTGCGTGCGTGCGGTCGCGAGTGCCGGGTCGACGAGGCGGGCGAGAAACAGCTGCACCGTGTCACGCACACGCACGCCATCGGCGTCCACGTCGAGCACCACCGCCACCTCCGCCACCGGCCGCGGCAGCGCCGGGTCGTCCGTCACCTCGACACCATTCATCTCGCAAACTATGCGCGCGTCTGTGTGTGTCTGTGTGAACAAACACAAGTGTCTATGCGCTATCTATGGTGTGTGTGCGTCACTGTACAACAAGAGCAAGTGTGTATTTGCATGCATGCCTGTGGCTGACGACACCACATCGCCTCGTGTACACGCATACACATGACTACAAGTGTGCACATGAATGCATATGCTGCGTCCGTCGAACACGCTATACATGTATATATATTTATGTGTGTGTGTGTACATGCCACAGCTGCAATAAGTATACGGTGTAAGAGAGACATGATGCGAGAAAGAGATTGCGAACATATACATATACAAACACACACACATACACACGATGCACAAGCACGCAGAGCAAACAACACGCTCTCACACATAACACACGATGCATACTCGCCCTCTCGCTCATTTGCACAGATAAACTTGCGCACACACAAACACAAACAAACACACAAGGCAGTTCAAGCCGACGTACACATGTGCACAGTCATACATGCATATATATATGTTGCGTGCATACGTTTATGTGTGTGTATATATGTTTGTTTGTGCGCACGCGTCACAACACTGCGTGTACACACACACACACGAGTGCGCGCCCTCTTTCGCTACGCGCTAAGCACAATGTGACCATTCGGGCCAAGTATGCCACCGGTGCCATAGATGATGGCAAGAGTAACCGCCGCAGCGATGAAGCACAGCGCGGCGAGCACGAGCGACAGCAGCCAATGCTTGTATATGGTAAGCGGGCCAATCGCCGCGAGGGCGCCGACGAACAGCGTCACCACAACGAGCAAGACGAGGTGTAGCATGATGCACACCTGTCCGCTGCGACGCAGTGGCAGCAGCGCTGACGTCGCAAACGCCACCGCGCTCAGCACCACCGCCACCACCGTCGTGTACAGCGGCGGCAAGACGCGCAGCACCGTCCCCTGCACCGCCGCCCGCCGCGTCACGGTGCGCGCGAACAAGTGCGAGGTGCTTGTTTGCAGATAGTCATAGTAGCCACTGAGCAAGTGCACCGCGTACTCGAGCGCGATCGGCAACGTGCACGTCACACACGGCTGCAGCACCGCGTCAAGGCGCCACGCGTCGCGGAAGCTGCACACCGTCAGCACACCGAAGCACACCGCCACCACCATCGCCGTCGCCAGCAGCGCCGCCGTGGCGCTGACAAAATAGATGAGCAGCAGCGCAAACGACAGCACGACGCCAATGACGACGACAAACCACAGACTCACCGTCGACAGCACCTGTGCGACAGCCGGCTCAAAGGCGCTCGACGTCACCGTCGCCGTCGCGTTGATGCGTGCGAGGACGTCGCGCGTCGCGTCGAGAACGTGCTCGCGCAGCCACGCGTGCAGGTCGTACACGTCACGCGGCGTCGGCGCACTCGCCTCGTCGAGGCGCAGGCGATACGACATGAAGGCGACACCGAGCAGCGGGCCGTGCCGCCGCGACGCCGCTGCGGCATTGTCGTCGCGCGTGGTGTCGCTGTCGTCGACCAGGAAGCCAATCTCACTCAGCCGCGCATTGACGCGCGCATACTCGTACAAGTCGTCAATGAGCAGATACGGGCCATTGTCACCCGAGTCGTGCGACGACGGCGTCAGCGCGCCGCCTTGCGTGCGTTGGTGATCGACATAGTCCTCAATGAGGCAGCGCCGCGGCGCGAGCGACGCGCGTGACTGACGCGCAATGCGACAAAACGTCATAATCGGCCGCGCAAACGTGAGCAGCTGCACCAGCCGCGGCGACCCGCGCAGGTCAATCATGTAGTCCACGTACAGCGGCGCCGTCACGCTCGTTGAGCTGCTCGCGGTGTTGTTGTTGTTGTCGTCTGGTGAGGTGCAGTTGCCGCCACACACCCCACACGCGTCCACCACCTTGCCGCTCATCGGCACGCCATCACAGCCGCGGCAGAGGCCATCACCACCGCACACGCCACAGTTGTCCTCGGCGACGGCGTACTGCGGCGAGTCGTACTCGAGGCCGTTGCACGCGCGCACCTTGTCATCGAACGTGCACACACCGCCACGCGGCGCGAGGCAGACGTCGCAGTGCACACCACTCCACACCAGCGGCTTGCGACACGTACACGCGACGTCGCGCGTCGGCAGCGGGCCAGCGGCCTGCGCCGTCATACAGCCACTGGCCGTCACCGCCACCGACGATGACTGCACATTCTTGTTGTTGTTGTCATCGTTGCTGCTGCTGCTACTGCTGCTTTGTGACATTGTCGCCGCCATCATTGCCCGCGCAACACTGTTGCTCGTTGCCGCCGTCGTCGGTGGGTCGACCCACCAGCAATCGGGTCGCAGCATGCACGTCGTCTTGTCGCGCTCGCGCACACCACACGCCGTCGAGTCGGCCAGCGAGGCTGCTTGCGATGCCGTGGACGACGCCAACGCCAACGCCCCGGCGCACTCGGCACACACCACCTCCTGCTCGACATCGCTCGCGCTGCACACTTCCGCGATGCACGCGCGCACGTTCCAGCGCGTCGGCGACGTCGGCGCCGGACAGCTGCCGTGCAAGACGCACGACGCACTGCACAACTGACACCGCGGGCCAACATAGTCGCCAACACAGCTGCACTGCCCCGTCTCGTCGTCACACATGCCGCCGTTGCGGCAGTCACAGAGCTGACACGTCGCACCGCGCCAGTGGCCCTTGCACGCACACATGGCCACCCCCGTCGGCGACTCATTGGCGGCCAGCCACACACCTCGTCCGCCACACCGCCGCGACGCATCGCAGCGCCGCCCTGTCCAGTCGCCGACGCACGCGCAGCTCGTCGCGCCATACGGCAATGTGCCGCCGTGCAAACACACCACGTCACTGTCATCGCTCGCCGAGGCGTGTGCCGTGTCGTGCGCTGGCTGCTGCGCTGCTTCTTGCTGTTGCTGTTGTGGCTGCAATGGCTGCAATGGCTGCAGGAGGGCATGGCTGATCGCCGCCCACGGCGCCACACGCGCACACTGCGAGCCTGCATAGTCGCCACCGCAGATGCAGTCGCCCGAGTACCAGTTGCACTTGCCATGTCCGCTGCACATCGGCGACGTCGCCACCTCACACGGCAGCGGCATCGGCTGCGTGCACGTGCTCTTGCCGTCTGCTGCCGCCGCTACTCCTGTCGTCGTTGCTGCTGCTGCTGCGACGCTGTTGACCCACAGACAATACGGGCACTCGCGCGTGTCGACGCACCGGCAGAGCGTCTCATTGCGGAGCGTGCAGCCGCCACAGACGGACGTGACCGACTGGCCATACGGGACACCGGCGCAGTCAATGCACGCATTCGCGCCATCGCACACCCCGCACGCGTCCACGTACACGTTCATCTGCTCGTGCAGCGTCATGTCACCGCTGCGCCCACACGTCTGCACGTCGGCGGCGGTGGCGACGTGGTACTCGTTCACGTCGCGGTAGTACGGTCCACAAAACGTGCACGTCCCGCGTTGACCATAGGTGCCGTCCAATCGCGCGAACGCCATCGCCGCCGTGCGCCCCGCCGCGTCACTGCGCAGCGTGACCGGTGGTGCGGCGGGGCTCACGCGCGCCCCAAACACACACACGAGCACGACGAGCAGTGCCAGCAGTGCGAGCAGCCCCCAGCGTGCCCACATCGTGGCGGGCACATAGTAGTGCATGAGCACGCGGTCCACCACGCTGTAGCCTTCACGGCGTACGCGACGCGACAGCAGCCGCCGCATACGCATCGCCGGCGTCTCGTCCACGAGCGGGCCACACAATCCCCAGCAGCGTCGTCGCCGTCGCACACGTCGCTGCACAAGGCGCTGACGCAGCTTGCGCAGCGACAGCCCGCTCGTCTCAATGTCGCGTGCCGTCATCCTCGTCGTCGTCGCCGTGGCGTTGCTGGTGTTGCGCTGACGGCGTCGCGCACGCCGTCGTCGCCTGCCCGTCGCGACATCGTTGCTGTTGTTGTTGTGCTCGTCTTCGTCCTCGCTGTCGTCCTCACTGTCGTCCTTGTCGTCCTCGCCCTCGCGTACGCAGATGACCCAGTTGGGGTCCTGCGCCCGCACCACCGCGCGTGCACGCAGCGCAAACAACGGACGACTCTCGAGCCCCTCGCCGACGTCGAGGCCGAGGCGGCGGCCGACACTGCTCCAGTGCTGCCCCAGCGCCTGCACCCTCGCCGTCAGCGTCGACGACGACGCAGCCGCGTTGCCGCGCCGCAGCAGCGCCATGGCCGCCGCGTCCTCGTCCTCGCCGTCGTCGTCGTCGTTGCCGTTGTGGTGGCGGCGGCTGCGACGGTGCGGCGTGCAGAGCAGGTCACGCGATAGCGGCGCCACGACAGGCGGGCCATTGACGAGCGGCGTACGCACACTCCGCTCGTCATTGTCGTCCATGTCGCCGTCGACAATGTCATTGCCCTTGTCGTTGCCGTCACGTGCTGCCCCAGTCGCCGTCGTCGTCGTCGCCGCGTTCAGTGCGCTCGTCATGGTCGCCCAGCAGTCGACGCTGCGCGTCGTGTACAGCACTGGCACGTGCACCACATCCGCCTCACGTACCAGTCGTCTGTTGAAGTAACGTGGTGGTGCTGCTGCAACAACACCAGCAGTTGTTGCTGCTGCTGCTGTTGCCGTCGCGCCCTCACCCGCGCCATCTTGCGCCACCCCATCACCACCGTGCTTGTCCTTGCCGAGCGGGTTGCCGCGTGGCAGCTCGGCGAACTCTTCGAGCACAAACGCCTCGGGCGCCACGACACGCTGCTGCTGCTGCTCCTCTTGTTGTCCCTGCTGTTGTTGCTGTTGCTCGCCCTTGCTGTCAAGCTCCATGGACAAGTGCGAGGCAAGATTCGTCGTCGTCTTGTCAAACTTGTGTGCGGCACCGACAACACCGTGGCGGGCCGTCAGCATCGCCTCGTGCAGCGTCGCGAGCTGCGCCGCGACCCACGGACGCACACCGCCGTAGCGTCGCTTGTTCACACCGCTGCCGGCGCCAATGCGCGCACGCAGCACGTCGTCGTCGTGCACGTACATCACATCGCCACGCGCCATGTTGCTCTGCACCGCCGCCAACACGCGCTGCATCGCCCCCGGGCGACGGCACTGCAGCCGCGCCGCCTTGCGCACGTCCGTTTGCTTTTGCAAGTTGCGCCGTCGTCCGGAGAAGACGCGGTGGTGCAGCACCACAAACGCCGGCGTCACAATCGCAATTGCGTACATGTTCGACGCACACGCAATGATCATGAACACGCTAAACGCGTACACCGACGCAAACGCGGACGAGGTGTTGACGGCAAAGACAAGCATCGCGAGCACGTCAGCGATGCACACCGCCACGCTGACACGACGCAGCGTGAGGCAGACGCGTTGTGCGACGCCGAGGTCGTTGCCGCGGCCGTGCGTCGTCATGCTGCCGCTCTGCACAAACACGCCATAGAAGGCCAGGCTGCCGTGCAGCGTAAACGTCGTCACCCACAGCACCGCCGCGTAGGCGACAATGGGCACGACGTGGAAGATGAGCAGGTAGACGCCGCAGGCGACGAAGTACGTCACGAGCACCTGCGCGGCCGCGTACACGGCAATGAACACACTGCGGCAGTAGACAAACGCGAACACGGCGCACAGGGCGAACACCACCGCCACCTTGTACATCTCACGCGAGAGCTGCGTCGTCACGCGCACCCGCTCGACGGCGTCGCCGCCCATGTACACATCAATCGCCGGGTGCGACACACTCTCGGCAAGGAAGCGCAGCGCCCGGGCGACGTAGCGCTCCGCGTTGCGCGCATAGTCGGTGCGTGACGACTCGGGCGACGTCGCCAGGACAACGTGCGTGCGCAGCTGCCGCGCCGTCCGCGTCAGGGGTGAGAAGTTCGCGTCAACAAACCAGCCATAGTTGGGATTGACCAGCATGCGGGGCACGACATTCTGCTGGTAGATGGACCCGCTGCCGTCCATGATCCACTGCGACGACGTTGCATTGTAGCGCGCGAAGGTGTACTGCAGCACGCTGACGGGTGGCACACACGTCGGCCACGTCGGGTTGACGTGGCCGCCGGCGAGGTTGTTGGTGAAGCAGACGTCGCGGTACGACGAATCGTTCACGAGCGCGCTCTCAATCGCGTACAGGAAGCGCTGATTGTCGACGTGCATCAGGTCGTGCAGCATGCCCGTCGGCGTGTCGGCGTCAGGGCCGTAGCGATAGCGCAACTCGGCGTCCACCTTGCGCAGCGCGTAGCGCACCTCGATGCGATCGACAACGCGCGTGCGGGAGCGTGACGTGTCGACGCGGCGCAGCAGCGCCGCCTCGCCGCTCAGCTCCGCCGTCCAGGCGTCGAGGAAGGCGGCTTGCTGCGCCGCCGCCGCGTGCACGTCGACGGCGTCGGTGAGGGCAAAGTCGGCGAGTGCGTATGAGGGGAAGTAAACATAGCCGATGATGCCGATGCAGGCCAACACGAGCTGCACAAGCACGGCGAGTGCGATGAAGTGCGGGTAACGCGACAGCGCGCGGCCGTACAGGTGCGTCGGGTAGCGCTTGCCGGCGATCATGATGTCGGCCGCATCGCCGCGCGCCGCCGCCGCCGTCGCCGCTCGCGCGGCCGCCGCAGTCGTCCTTGTCGTCGTGACGGCGTCATTGACGTTTGTCGCGCTCCTGCCCTCGTCGTCACGATGCGGTGCAGCGCGCACGCGCGAGGTGAACATGCCTACACACGCACACACACACAAACAGACAGACAGACACACACACACAATGCTGCTCGTGTGTATGTCAACACGTATGCACACAATGTCTCGTCGATACGCTAGCTGCGACAAGGAGCACAAGCATGACAAGCAGCATACGTGGCAGGCAAAGCAAAGTCACACACACACTTACAGACACACGTAGAGACAGTCTCGCACGCTTGTGTGCATCGCGCTAGTCGTCCGTCATAAACGCCTTGATGTTGAGCGTGGGCACGGGCAAGTCACGCGGGCGCAGGCGTGTGCCCTGGTTGTGCATCGCCTTCACGCGCGTCACGAGCACCTTGCGGCTGGACCAGAACGTGTCCTGCAACTTCTTGTAGTGCAGGTAGCGCGTCTCCTCCTCGGCGTCCTTCATGCGGCGCGACATGCCGACAAGGGAGCGGTTGACATTGATCCACCGGCTGCGGTAGTCGCGTATCGCCTTCGTCTCCTCAAAGTCAACAAACGCGTAGGGCTCGTCGTAGTTGCTGCGCGGTGTGTCGCGCTCGCCAAAGGGCCACTCGACGTGGGCGAGCAGGCACTGATACTTGATCGAGTGCAGTGTCCAGTAGTTGCTGTACCAGCGCCCGACAATGCCCTCCGACTGCGCCCGTATGCGCTGCGGTGGCCGCGGCACGTCGGCGACCGCGAAGCCGTCGGGCACCATCGCCAGTGCCGCACGCAGCGCCGCTGGCGAGTAGCGCCGCGTCAGCACCTCGCGCTGGCCTTTGCAGAAGCCAGGGCTTGTCGCACTCTTCTGCATCCATGAGCGCTCGCGGTAGGTGGCGCAGTACGGCAGCCTCTTGCCATCCCACCACTTGGTGTGCTGTATGTTGAGCATCGACGGGGTGTACTTCACCGGCGTCGTCTCGGGCGCGATGCCGACGCCCGGGCTCGCCGCCCGCGCCACCGCGCCGCGTCGCAGCATCGTGTCACACACACACACCTACACACGACTACACAACAACGACACGAAGAGAAGGCGTGAAGAATGACAATGGCACTACACGCACACACACTGCATACAGATATGTGGCGTATATGATTGACGCAAGACGATACAACGATAGTGTATAGAGAGATACATGCACGCACACGCACATACACAGACACGACGACGACGACGACGCCGCTGCTGCTACTGCTCTGCTACGTGCGTACCTTGTCCTTCTCGTCCTCGGCACACGTCACGTCACGACTGCGCCACGGGCTGCCGCGTCGCTGGCGTGCGTTGCCACAACGAGCGGAACGCGTTGCGTGGCGTCGGCGTGTGCGCATTGTAGTTGCTATAGTCGATCACGTCCTGCCCTTTCCACGAATAGTCCGCATCGCCAATGCGCGCATTCGTCTCGGGAAGCGGCGACCAGTGAAACTTGTGCACGTACAGCTTGTGTCGGTGGTAGACCATGTCGTTCGGCGACGGCTTCGCCACCTCGTCGAGGAGCACATAGTCGACGCCCCAGCGCTCGAGCTGGTCAATCGCCTGCTGTCTGTCCATCGAGTCAAACAAGCGCTTGCACACTTGGTCTTGTATCACGTTTGTCGTGCACAGCGTGTCGCTCCAGCGCTCGCGCGCGTAGCCGCCAATGGTCGTCCACGGCTCAAAGATGCTGCGCGTGCAGCGTATTTGCACATTGCCATAGTTGGCCGTCGGATGCACATACTGCCGTCGTGTGTGTGCGCGCTCAATGATGAAGCGTGTGCTGCGCCGCACACCGCCATAGACAGAGTGGAAGAAGGTGCGATCGTTGTAGTGCTGCATAAAGCTGCCGTGGTAGTATATCATCTTGCGCTTCTCCTTCGCGTACAGTATCGCCAGCTCAAGGCGCTGCGGCGTGACGCGGTCGAGCACGCGCGGCAGGCCAGGGTACACCATCAGCCCGCGCACGCACCGCGTGCACCGCATCATGGTGACAATACGCAAGAGAGAGAGTGTGTGTGTGTGTGTAGGTGGTGTTATTGTTGTTGTTGTTGTTGTTGTTCGCGCTACTACAAAGGGCAAAACACAACTACACAAACAACACATGTCGCAGTAGCAAACGAACAACAACAAGTTGCGCACATGCACAGGCTGCGCACTTGTTATATATACGCACACACACACACGGACACACATGACGGCAGCAGTGCACTAGCGCCTATAGTTGCTGTTGGTGAAGCGGAAGAAGAGCTTGTAGCGGCCCGTCGCGTCAAAGCTAATGCGCACCCCGCCGCGACGCGTGTCCCACTGCTTCTTGACGATGCGGTAGGCCACGTCCGCGTACGGCGGCCCGACGCTGAAGACGAGCAAGCAGTAGTCCTCGCTCGGGCCGTGTGGCAGCTCCTCAATGTGAAAGATGTGACGCATGTCGCGCTTCGTGTGCACTAGTGCCGGGTAGAAGAGCGTGAACTCGTACCACAGCACCGTGCGTGGTGGTGGGTTGGTGCGACTGTCGTAGTGCGTGCGGTTGTACTGCGTCCACGTGAAGCCCGTCTTGACCTTGCAGAAGCGGTGCGGCTTGACGAGCGTCTCGGGCGACGCCGTCGTGCCAGCACCACTGCTGCTGTTGTTGTGGCGACGATCATTGCGACGCGTCGCCGACGTGCGCTGCTGCTGCTGCTGCTGTTGCTTACGCAGGTAGTAGTCAACAACCTCGTCCTTGTACAGCTCCTCGTCCTCGTCGACAAACTCACTCTGTTGCTCGAGCAGCTGCTCATAGTAGTGATCATCGGGCACATAGTCCACTGGCACACCGGCCGACTGCCCGCCATGCAGTCCCGCCGTCGAGGCGAGCAGTGTGTATTGCTGCTGTTGCTGTCGTCGCAGCTGCTCCTGCGCGGCCGTCTCGCGCTGCTGCGGCGTCAGCTCCGGCGCCGCGTGTGCGGCACGCCGACCGTAGCGGTACAGCGCATTGCGTGCGAGCATGACGCCAAGCCGTGCGTGCACCATGTCATAGTAAGACGCACTGATGCCGGGTAGCTGCTGCAGTGTTGTCGGTGACGACTGCGTTGTCGTCGTGGGTGTGGTAGCAGCTGTGCGTAGTGCAACGGCCAATGCATTCTGCGCCGCCGCTGGCTGTTGCTGCTGCTGCTGCTGCTGTTGTTGTACAGCGAGCGACAGCGACGTCGGCCGCACTGACAGTGCCAGCACATCGCCAAGCACCGCCGTCGCGAGCTGCGACTGGTGTGTGCGCACCGCCACCGCCCCTTCATCATCATCGTCGTCGTCGTTGCTGTCGTCGTCATTGTCATTGTTGTCGCCGTCACCACGCGCCGCTGTTGCCGCCGCCTTCTCCTCGTCCGCGCCACTGTACTCGACCGCGTCATCGCTTGGCACCACATCGCGTGCTGTCACGTGTCGCATTGCAGCAGCAGCAGCATCGTCGTCTAGCGTGTCCGTGACCTCCTCCTTGACGTCCATACGCGTCATTGTCGTGCCCTTCTTGTTCTCGTTGTCAATGGCAGCGGTATCGGCGTCTGCAACAACAGCGCCAGCAGCAGCGCCAGCGCCAGCAGCACGCACCTCCTCCGTCTTCACGTCACGCGCACCACGCACGGCAACGGCAGCCGTGACGCCTTCTGCGCGCCGTTGCCGCGTCAACGATGACGAGGCTAGCTTGTGTAGCAGCAGCAGCAGCTCACGCTCGTAGCGTGGCTGCAGCGTGTGCGCGTTGACGGTGGCACTGCCAAGTGACAGCTTGTCAAGAAACGTGTGCACACGCACCCAATACTCGAGCGATGCGTACACACCCGCCACCACGTCAAGCGCCGCCTCACGCTCGTCCACGTCACGGTCGTTCCTGCCACCGAGGGCGGCTGCTGTTGCTGTTGCTTGCGTGTCGTCCTTGTTGTCGTCCTCGTCACTGGCAACAGTGTCGTAGCGCGGGCGATGTCGCGGTGCGTACATGCTTCTGCTGCCGCCGCCGCCGCCGTGCTCGTCATCGTCGTCGCCTTCGCTGCCGTCCGCGAGCAGCTGCTGCTGCTCCGCGACCCACTGTCCGAGCAGCGCACGCGCCTCAACAAACGCGTCCACCTCGGTCATCGTCGCCGTCACGGCGTCGGCGGTGTGCTCGGCAACAATGCCCTCGCACAAGAGCGGCAGCGACGGCGCCTTGCTAAACAGCCGTGGCAGCAGCACGCGCTCCGCACTCGCCGTCACCACATCTTGTGCAAGACGCAGATAGTGGCTGGGCGGCAGTGTGTGCACGTCGAGGTAGTACATGCAATACTGCACCACGAGCACGTCCATCGGTCGCAGCGCCGTCGACGTCGCCGTCCTCGTCATGTTTTGTGCACGCGCACGCGCAGCAGCAACACCACCGCCTGTCATGACAGTCGACATGCTGCTGTTCTTATCCGTGTTGTTGTTGTGCAGGCGCAGTCGCTCAATGGCGCGCGTCGTACTCTGTCGCAGCAGTGCCGCCAAGGGCTCGAGCACGTCGAGTGTGTCGTAGCGCGCACGCCGCCCCATCGCGTATGTATATGTGTACGACTACCAAAAGGGCACGACAACGCGCAGCGGCAACAAAGATCAGTGGCGTATGCACAGTAGACAAGTACACACGGTGATCACACACACACACAGTCACACACATTACATGTTCTTGTATACGAATGCGGATGTGACACAAACAAACACAATGAGAGCGATACAATGGTGCAGGTGTGAGTGACACGACAATGTAACAACAACGCCAACATGTACACGTACAGAGCAAAGAACAACAACAACAGTAACAACAGTACATGTCATCTACGCATTCACGCTTGCCACAACATAACGCAGACTGCACAAACGGCCTGAACATTGCGCCTGTGTGTGTGCGTGCGCGCGTCACGACCATTGTCTCCTTC
Source organism: Trypanosomatidae sp. Fi-14 (assembly GCA_023091115.2). Taxonomy (NCBI): domain Eukaryota; phylum Euglenozoa; class Kinetoplastea; order Trypanosomatida; family Trypanosomatidae; species Trypanosomatidae sp. Fi-14. The sequence goes on along the minus strand of JAKVQF020000865.1, from coordinate 27,010 downwards.
ACACCTCGCTACTATTCGTCGTCCTCGTGCTCTTCGTCTTCTTCGCTCTAGCATCACACGATCACGTGCGCAGTCTCGTGTGTACACACACACACACACGACTGCCACGCCTCTATAGCTCCCACGGCAGCCGAAACGTGTACTCGCCACTGACGCTGTTGCTCGTGTCGACGGTGCCGCACGACGCCGCCGCCAACGGCGAGGGCAGCAGCGGTGGTGACAGCGGCGGCGCCGCGTGTCGCGGCAGCAGTGTCGACGGCACCGCCGCGTGTGTGCATCGCGCGTGTGGCTCACAGCGCGCGCGAGCAACACCATCGCCGCCACGGACATGCGCCACATCGATGGACGAGGCTGACGCCGCTGCAGCTGCGACTGCTCGCACGTCGTCTTCGCTGTCGCTGCTGCCGTGGACATTGTCATCGTACACGTCATCGTCATTGTCATCCGCACTACAACCACTCGTCACCTCGACCATGTCATCGTCACTGTCGTCGTCGTTGACGACGTTGTTGTTGTTGTTGTTGCTGCTGCTGTTGTTGCTGTTGTTGTTAATGACAAAGCTGTCATCAACGACGTCGTCACCGTCGTCGCTGTCGAGCTGCAGACTCTCACTCGGGCCGCAGGCTGTCGCGACCGTGTGTACCGTGGCCGCACTGTCGCCGCGCTGCTGCTGCTGCTGTTGCGGTTGCAGCGCAGCCGTCGCGTGCGAGTTGCACAGCGGTGAGTGTGTTTGTGTTTGTGGTGGTGGTAGCGGTGACGACGTCTGCGCGAGCGTCTGCTGCAGCTGCGTCACCGTCTGCGTCATGTGCTCGTCGTCATCATTGCCGTCGCCGTCGTCGCTGCTCGGCCCTCTGCGTAGCATGAGCAGCAGCCGCGAGCTTCTGCTACTGCTGTTGCTGCCTTTTCGCTGTCGCTGCGTGTTGTCGTCGTCCTTGTTGTTGTTGTTGTCGTTGGTGTTGCTCGTCGACTGCGTGTCGAGGCTAAAGTATCGTGTCAGGTACACCTCACGTGCGGCACGAGCGCCTGGTGAGAGGGCGCGTTCGTCGGTGAGCAGATGACGCATCGCCTCGGCGCTGACATTGTCGAGTGCGGCGAGCGACAGCGTCGACGGTGGTGGCCGCGGCGGCGACGACGAGGCACGCAGCGGCTGTGACGACAGCGATGACGAGAGCGACAGCGACGATGACGACGGCAGCGAGCGGCGGCGCGGCGGGGGCGCAGCAGCAGCCGCGTTGCCGTCACGGCGCCTGTTGTGCACCTCCTCGTCGTCTCGCGCGGCGGCGCTGGTGGTGTGAGCATTGTGCACGCGTGGCGCAAGAGGCGGCCGCGGTACGTCCTTGGCAGCAGCAGCAGCAGCAGTAAGAAGAGCAGGAGGCTGCGTTTGCTGCTGCTGCTGCTGTGTCGTATGCGTGGTGGCTGTTGCATCGACTGCTGTGTGTGGCTCGTCCAGCTCCACAAGGCTGCACGGGCTGCTATAGTTGCTGTACTCGTCGTCACTGCTGCTGCTGTCGTCGTCGTACAACACACCGCTGCAGCGTCGTCGTCGTGCCTTTGTGTTGCGGCACAGCTGTGCATACTGTCGTGCTGCAAAGTGTGCGTCAACGCGACACCGCAGCACGTCGAGCAGCTTGACGGCGGTGGCGTGTGAGGTGCACTGCAGCAGCACCGCGAGCGCGGCCGTCAACGTCGCGCGTGCGTCACTCGGCAAGGCCGCCATGATCGCCTCGCCGTTGTCCGCGTCCTCGTTGCTGCGTTTTGCTGCTGTCACGGTGGGCGTCGGCAGTGTGCCTGTTACTACTGCCATCGTCGTCTTGGGCGTCTCTGCCGTTGTCCTCGTCGTCGTTTGTGGTGTGTGTTTGTGCTGCGAGGCGGTGGTGGTGACGTCGTGCTTGTGCAGCGGACGGACAGCGGTGTGGTGCTGGCCGCTGCTACTGCTACCGCCACTACGACTGCCTGTTGCAGCAGCAGCAGCAGCTGCTGCTGATGATGATGATGCAGACCCCACACGCTGACGCTGCCGGCTAAAGTAACGGAACGCCACCGCTTCCGAGTAGTGTGACAACGCACCAGCACGACAGCCGCGACCGCCGCCATCGCTGTGTGCGCGGGTGCGCTGTGTTGGCGCCTGCTGCGCAGACGGTGTAGCAGCAGCAGCAGCACTAGCAGTAGCAGGGGCACACGAGTGTGTCGCCGTGGCGACAGCGTGCGGTGTGGTACGCCGCGTCGCCGACGAGGCAAACAACGGCGACGGCAACGACGACAAGACCGCCGCGGCGGCGAGTTGCGTTAGCGATGGCAAGCACGAGGGCTGTTGCGGCTGTTGTTGCGGCTGTTGTTGCTGTTGCTGTTGTTGCTGTTGTGAGGGTGTGTGTATCTGCGCCAGTGCACTCGGCCGCAGCGGCCGTGGAGGGGCGACGAGGGTGCGGCGGCCGTACGTGTCGGCAAACAGCATCGCCGGCCCGCTCTGTACACGACGCACTGCCGTCACGGGTGTGGCGGGTGAGGCGCGTCCGTGCGCCGCCGCTGCTGCCACCGCTGTCTCGCTGTTGCTACTGCCACCACAGCATGCAGACGCGCCGCTGTCGCGACGGCGCCGACTGCCTGCTGCTGCCGTCGTCGTAGCAGGTGTGCACATTGCTTGCGACGTGACGGCAGCAGCGCCGTAGCCTCGCGGCATGACGTGGTGCAACGTGAGATGACAAGCAGACCGACGTATTTGCTGCCGTGTCAGGCAACAACAATGTGTGTGTGAGGGGGGCGGAGTGGAGTGGGCGCGTAACGCACACAAAAGGCAACTAGAAAGCAACAGCTACAACGTGTTTCAGTATGCGCGTATGTGTGTGTGTGTATATACTATGCAACAACGTACGTGACGCTGCACAGCACGACACGCACGCAAGCACGCAAGCACCTGTACATATATGTGTGTGCATGTGTGCACACAATGTGCAAGCAACAACGCATGCGTGTGCGTTTCGTGTTGTATCGCTTGTGCAGCACCATCACCACGTTACACTTTTACACTTGTATACACACACATGCACGTCAGTGCACTTATGCTTGCGCCTCACACGCATCCCCGCTTACCTCGTCGCCACCACGTCCTTGTCACTTACACCACAGCACACACACACACACACACGTGCACACTGATTGTGTGTGTATGTGTGTGCCACTTACACACGCGCACGCCAGCTTACTTGCGCGAGGCCGATTCTATCTTGTCAAACACCACCGACTCGACAGCGCGCGTTTGCGGCTCGACGTTCAGCTGCTCATTCACCGAGTCAATCTTCGCCCGCTGCTTCGAGTCGCTGATGAGGTTGACGAGCCACACCTCGGCCTCGGCGCTGTCGATGCCGAGGCGGTCGGCGACGTACGGTATCGACACCACCGCGTGCACGGCCATGTAGCGCTGGAAGATCATGCGCTTGGCACTCTGCAGCAGCTCGTCCTCGAGGTCGCAGAGAAAGTAGTCGTCTTGTGCGAGGGCTTGCACTTCAGGCAGCAGCGCCAGCGCCTCCTCGAACGCGGGCTTGTTGATCAGCGACACCAACCGCGTCAGCGCGTCCGAGTACTCGTACACGGTGTCGGCCATCGCCGCGGCGTTGCGGAAGTTGACGTAGCGCGTGCGGTTCAGCAGCGCCGCGGCACAAATGTAGCGCAGCAAGTGCGGGCACACCGTCTCGACAACGCTGCGGTACACATTCTCCGTCTTCATGTCAAAGACGTAGTAGAGCAAGTGCACCGTGTACTGGCTGCCGCCCTTGAAGAAGGCGAAGAGCACCCAGTGCAGCAGCCACGCCCGGTCACGCACCGTCGTCAGCTTCGCTTGTCGGAAGTTCTTCTCGTCGACATTCTGGCTGCGCCGCAGCTGCTCGGCCACTTCAACCGCCGACTGCCAGTTGCACGCGCCCGTGTCACACATGAGCTTGCCCCACAGCAACGTGTCCGTCGGCAAGTCATAGCCGCTGACGCAGCGGCACAGCGCGAGCAGCTCGGCGGCGTCGCCGTAGGCGCCCTTGTCATAGTACAAGAACGCCAGCTGCATGACGGCGACCATGACGGCCTTGGTGATCTGCTTACGCTCGGCCAGGTACTCGAGTGAGAGCTCACTCAGCGCGCGCAGCTGCTCAATCTCGCTCGCGGTGAGGCGGAACTGATACGTGTACTCGGCATTGTCGGTGCGGTCAAAGAACGCGTCAAGCGCCGGCTTCGCCGCCGCCGTCGTCGCGGCAATGAGCTTCTCGTGCTCTGGCTTGACGGTGCCCTCGACTGTCAGGCCCGTCGACTCGATCAGGCGCGTCAGCGCGTCCGTCACGTCGAGGCCTTGCTGGCCATAGTAGTCGACGAGGCCAAGGGCAAGGTGCTTATCGAGGTAGGGCAGCAAGTTCTTCAGCATTGTCGACATCTGCTCCAGCCTGTCTGTCATTTTTGCTCGTGCGTGCGTGCGTATGCTTGTCGTAAGTAGTGCGCTGTGCGTATGTATGTGTGTATGTGTGCTTGCTACAACACAACAAGGCAAGTATGTGTGTGTACAAATGTGTACGTGCTGCAGGCAACTGTACACACTGCACACGACTGCGTGTGTGTGTGTGCGTTACGTCAGTACGACACGACAAACAGCAGACTGACAGGTAGACATGTATGTGTGTGTGTGTGTGTGTCTATGCTTGTATAGACAATGACACGACGGCCGCCACGTTGTGTGTGTGTCGGTCATTGTCCTCTATGTTGGCACGCGCGTGCATATATATATATGTATATGTATGTGTGTGTGTGTATGTATGTGTATATGTCGTGTTACATGGCCGAGTGTAGCATGTCGAGCAAGTCAGCGTGCAGCGTGTCGCAGTAGCGGTTCTCGCGCACAATGTCGCGCATCATGTCGTGCGTGCGCAGCTCATGGCCGTGGCGACGCTGCTGTGCGCGCAGCACACGCAGCTGGGCGAGCTTGCTGTCCATGCCAGCCATCGCCGCACGCATGGCGCGACTCGCCGCCACCACATCGACCCCCGGCCGACGCAAACGGCGGTGCTGCTCATCGTAGCCCGCTCGCAGCGCAGCCAGCTCACGCAGCAGCGCCTTGCACGCTGCGTTCATTGCGCGTCCGCTGTACGGTAGCGTTGACGCCAGCGGCGGCGGCGGTGGCGACGATGACGCGAGCGAGGCACATGCTGCCGTCGCTGCACGAGGGCTGTACGTGCATGACGGTCGCGTACTTCTCGTTGCAGCAGCAGCAGCAGCAGCGCTTGCCTCACTGCAATGAGCGCCGCCGCTGTCGTGTTGCTGCGCTCGTGTTGTCATCGTCCTCGCCGGTGACGGCGGTGACAGCGTGCGACGCGTACGCGCTTGCGAGGCCGCGGGGCGCAGCAGCTGCCGGCGAAAAGGGCTGGGCTTGTCATAGTCGACGTCGCGGTGGTGACGCTGCAGGTATGCACGCGGGCGCAAGTAGTTGCGCCGCTTCACCGTCGACGTGAGCGACTGCACATGGTGCGACAGCGGCGACGACGGCCGCAGAGCGTCCGTTGGCCCACCCGGCAAGAACAAGCTGCTCGCCGCCGTCGCTGCAGCGGCTGCTGCTGTTGCCGTCAGGTGCGGCGGCGACTGCTGTGGCTGCTGTCGTGACGACGGCGACAGTGTGACGTCACGCCATGACGGCACCAGCGGCGGCGGTGTCGTCGTCGACGTCGATGCGCTGCTGTGGCTGTCATCATCGTCATCACACGGCCGCCGCTGCTGCTGCTGATGGTGTGCATGCATGTCGCGCAGTGCGTCACGCAACTTCGTCTGCTCCTGCAGAGCAGCACGCAGTGCCGCCTCACTACGCGCCATCGTCGCCGCCGCCTCGTCTGCCTCGCGCTGTACACTTGCCCGCTCTGCCTGCAGCGCCTTCACATCTGCGTGCAGTGCCGCAGTGCGCTGTGCAGCCGCCACGCGCGCTTGCTGCAGCTCCGCCTGTAGCGCCTCGGCCTGTGTGGCGTACTGTGCATGTGCGCGTGTCAGCAGCTCCGCGTGCTCGCGCAGCGCGGTGTCGAGCTCGTGGCGCAGGGCATCTTCGCGGGTGCGGTGCACGGCGTGCGTTGTGTGTGACAGCTGCGCCAGCTCGCGACGGTGACTGGCAAACGCGTCGTCGGCCTTGGCGCTGAGCTGACGATAGTGCTCGACCTCGTCACGCAGTGCGTGTACGCGCAGCCGCAGGTGCGTCAGTGTGTGCCTATCGTCGTCGTCGCCGTCATTGGCGCTGTACTTGCGCTGTGCGTGACGACGAAGACGACGACGCGAGCAATGGTGACGACGGCTGCGGTAGTCGTGCATGTTGCCCACGTCACTGCTGCCAACAGCGCTGCTGCTGCTGTTGCTACTGTCGTTGCTCCTCGTGTTGTCGCTGTCGTCACAGTGACACGCAACATGGCAGGGTGACGTGTACGCATCGTTGCAGTGGCAGCCGCATCGACAACAAAAGCAGCGCGATGACGACGACAACGCAGCGGCTGCTGCTGCAACACCACCCACACTGCGACAATGTCCGCCGCCGTGCATCTACACACACACACACACACACGGTAGCGACTACACTATAAGCAGCAGCAGCAACAGCAACAACGTGTGGCATTGTGTATCTGCGTGTATGCATGTATGCGATGTACTTACATCATATCGTGCGTGCCTGTGCGCAGTTACACACACACACACATGCACATGCGCATATACACACACACGTTAGCCCTTGTTATACGGTGTGCCACGTCACGGCCGCGTCCGTCGTCTGCGTTACACACACACACACACACACACACTTACATCGATGCAAAACATAACAATACACAGCCCGACACACACACGCACACGTATATACTCTCTGCGCGCTACTTGCCCTCGAGGTACGCCTTGACGCCCATGATGTACTCATGACACGACTCGGCCACCAGCAGCTTCTGCGCCTCGAGCGCGTCATCCTCGTCGTCGCTGTCGTCGCTGTCCTCGTCGGACATGGCAGCGTGATGGCGCGGCGGCGGCTTCTGCCGTTTGTGCTGCCGCTGCTGCAGCAGCAGCTGTCGTCGACGGCGCATGACCTCGTCAAACCGCACCAGGGCCTCGCCACTGACGATGCAGTAGTCGCGTGCGTCGTACAACTCATCGTCGCAGCCATTGTACAGCACCTCGACGAGCACCGGGCCGTGACAGTGCAGCACACACGACGGCGACGCAATCGCCGCGCACAACCCCTCAATCGTCGCGACCATTGCCTCCACGTGCATCTCGTCATTCTTCGACAAGAAGGCGTTGTAGAATGGACGAGCCCACTGCGCGAACAGCTCACGTGCCGCCTCGACAACAGCGTTTGCATCTGCAGCAGAAGCAGCATTGCTGCCATTGCCGTTGTTGTTGCCGCTGCCGCGTGTTGTCATGGCGTGCTGCAGCAGTCCCTCCGTCACCACCTCACACAACTCCGGGTAGCCGTAGCCGTGTGACAGGCACACCGACGACATGTCATACGCACTCGCGGCAATGTGCGACGACGGCTGCTGCAGCGCCGTCGCCAAGTGACGCCGAATTGCACGCTGAAAGAGCTCAAGGTCGTCGAGTGTGCTCGTCGATGAGCTGCTGCTGTTGCTGTTGCTGTTGCTGTTGCTGCGCTTGCTGCTGCGCGTGCCGCCGTCACTGCTGCTGTCACTGCCGCTGTCGCTGTCACTGTCCTCGCCACGCGCACGCTGCGGGGGTGGGTCGTGGACAAACAGCGTGCTCGTCGGCACGATGGCGTGCGCGCACTTGTACGGCAGCACAAGCACCTCGTCATCGTCACCGCCATACGCGCCGTCAGCAGCAGCAGCGGCCGTGTGCCTCTGACCGTCGCACGCAATGGCCACCTGCCCACGCAGCACCGTCGGCAACGTCGTCGGCGCACTCTTCCGCTTGTCATCGCCGCCGTCGTCGCTTGTGTGGTGCACACGGTGTGCACGCACCACACAGTCGTTGCCGACGATGCAGTCGACCACCTCGACACCGTCCTCGAGCACGGCGCCTAGGCCGATGAGCGAGTCACGCACCACACACCGCTGCCCCACCACGGCCCCGTCAAGCACGACGCTGTTGACGACAACGCAGCCGTCACCGAGCAGCACACGCGCACCCAGCACCGCCGCCGTCAGCCGCGCCGTTGCCGGCACCACAACATCGGCGCCGAGCACGCAGTGCGGTCCCACGGCGGCGCTGCTGTGTAGTTTGGCTGCCGTGTGCACATACACCGTGTCACAGCTCGGTGCAATGGCGTAGCGCGCCTGCGCATCCGCAAAGCAGCTCTCACGCGTCAGCGGGTAGAGGCGTCGTGCGGCAACGTCGATGTTTGCCTGCACATACGCAGACAGCGACGTCAGCGGCGCAATCGTGGCCGCGTGCGACGGCAGCGGCAACACGCCAAACACATTGCCGTACACCGCCGTGTTCGCGAGCAGCGAGACGCTGAGGAAGTCGTACACGTCACGAATGTGAAACTCAACGAGCGCGAGGGCCTCGGCTTGACAGATGAGGTAGTCCGTGGGGACGAGGTCCATGCGCACCGACTGGCGGGCGCGGGTGCGAAACACAACAAGAGGCGGCTCGAGTGCTGCCGCGTCGTCGTCGCTGTCATCGCTGTCATCGCTGTCGTCATCATCGTCGCTGCTGTGGTCATTGTTGCGCCGCTTGTCTGCGCGTCGTTCGCGTGGTGCCTCTGCACGGGCCATGTAGCTGACAACACCAGTGGCCTTGTCAAGCACAAACATGGTGTGGTGCTGTAGCGGACGCGTCGCCGCAATGCGTGACAGCAGCGTCGCGCGTGTGTTGTTGCTGTTCTTGTGGTAGCGCTGTACAGCCGTGCGACTGCGCAGTGCTCTCTTGCCATCGCCACCACCACCGCCGCCGCTGCTGCTGCTGCTCGCGGCAGCGGCGGTGGCGGCAGACGCCGCGACGCTGTCGTCACGCCCGTGACTGCCGCCACTCGCGTAGCTGTGCGTGATGCGCTGTTGCTGTTGTTGTTGACTAGTCGTCGACGACGACGACGTGGCCATGTCGAACGACGGCGCCGCCGAGTGCAGCGATGGCTGTGGCAGCTTGCCGCCGTGGTGTGCGTGATGCGCGTGTTGCTGTTGCTGCAGCAGCTGCTGCTGATGTCGACTGCCTTGCGTCAGCACATGACACAGCGTCGAGCGCAACTCGTGGCCGTCCTCGACGCACAGCAGCGTTGCCGCATACTTGGCGATGCTGCGTACGCGGTCAAGGTGCACGCGCACGCACTCGCGCAGTCGCGGCAGCACCGCAATGCTGTCGATAGGGATGAAGAGCAGTGAGCTGCCCTGCGGCACGACGTCACGCTCGCGCACCTCGCGCACCGCATCGGCGAGGCTGCTGAGACGACCGGCACACTCGACCGGGCGCACCTTGAGTGCGTCACACGTCGTCCACGTCGTGCCACGTGCGGTGCGATTGTTCTGCAAGTGCGCCGTCACCCGCGCCGCGGCGCTGCCGTTGCTGCTGCTCAGCAGCACCGTGACGTCGTCGACGCCGCCCTCGACAAGGCTCTCGAGCACATAGTCAATGAGCGGCACGTTGCACACGGGCAGTAGCGCAAACGGCAGCGTTGACGACGGCGCGACGGGCGCGAGCGGGTAGCACAGCTGCGCCGCGGCAACGGCAGCCGCCGTCGAGTGTTGTTGCTGTTGTGACGACGACGATGATGATGACGGCAGCGGTGGCGCTGCTTGTCCTGCGCGCCACGACGAGGACAGCGTCGACGACACGATGGCGCTGCGCGGTAGCAGCGGCTCGGCAATGACAATGGCACGCACAACACCAACACCGCCTCGTGTGCTACCACCACTCATCATTGTCGTCGTCATGCGCTCACTAATGCTGCTGCGTGTAACTATCTGTATGTATGTATGTATGTGTGTATGCGAGAACTAGTGACGGGCAACATGACAGCATCGACGTGCGCATACACAGCGTGTACACACTATACACACACAGACATCGATGCACCCGTGTATGCGTGTATATGCAACACCTTTACCGCCTACATCGCTTGTTTACCTTTGCCGTTCTTGTCTACAATACACACAGTAGTGTACACGGCGCCATGCGCTTACATGTTGCACACACAAAACATTTGTCACTGTGTGTGTGCATATGTTTGCGTGTGTACACGGCACTGCAGCCACGTTTGCTCTTCTGGCCGTCACGTTCGTTGTACGACGTCTACAGAACGACAATGACGCCGCGGGCGCACTGCGCGTTTGCACGGCTGCACAAACAACAAAACGTAACACACACACACACGCACACACGAGAGGAGGGAGAAAGCGAGAGGGGTGGGTTGTCGGTCGCGTGTTTACTTTGTTCTTCTGCATCTTGTCACGCGTCTGACTGTATGTGTTGCTTGTCACTGCGCACCGTGTCATGCACAGCTTCTCTATTACAGCAGCGGCTGCCTCTGTACACACACACAGACAGGCAGACAGACAGAAGGACACATCAGTCACTCATGTCTGACAAGCGGCTGCTGATGCTGCTGCTGCTGCTGCTGCGACTGCTGCTGGACGACGTCGACGACGTCACGACGCTCTCGTCTGAGCTGCTGTCGCTGCTGCTGCCGCGTCGTCGACGGCGACGTGGCGCTGTCGTCGTGCGTGCACCCGTCGTACGCGGCTTTGCTGCTGCTGCTGCTGCTGCTGCTGCAGTCGCCGTTGTGCGTCGTCGCGTTGTCGTTGTCGTTGTCGCACGCGGCGAGCGCCTGCCACCACCGCCGCTGTTGCTGCGACTGCGACTGCGCGTCGCCGCGGCTGTGCGACCGCGACTGCCGCTGTTGCTCGTGCTCTTCGTACCTCTGTTGTTGCTGCTGCTGCGGCCGCCACCACGTTGCGGTGGCGAGGCGCTGCGCGAACGTGACGCAGCCGCACGTGCAGGGCTGCGCGGCGGCGAGGCACGACGCTTGTCGAGGCCGAGCAGACGCAAGTCGTCATCCTCGTCGTCGTTGTCATTCTCCTTCGTGTTGCTGCTGCGCCTGCCGCCCGCCGTCGCCTCGTTGGCGGCGCGCGAGCGCGACGGTGACGAGCGCGGCCGCGATGGCGGTGACACACTGCGCCGCTTGCCGGCGCTGTTGCTGCTGTTGTTGTTGCTCGTCAGTGCGTCGAGGCCGAAGCCGTCGAGGTCAAAGTCGTCGTGTGACGTAACAGCGGCTGTTGTTGTTGTCGGCTTGTCCTCTGCCTTGACGCGCTTGCGCGGGGCGCGTGTTGTCGTCGTCGTCGCCTTGCCGCGTTGCGTACGTCGTGCCGTCGACGACGACGCTGACGGTGAGGGTGAGCGACGACGTGGCGGACTGCTGCTGCCCTCCTCCTTCTTGTTGCTGTTGCTGTTGCTGCGTCGTGATGCGGCACTGCGACCACCACCACCACCACCACGACCACGACCGCCGCCACCCGTGGTGTGGCTGTCGCTGTCACTGTCAAGCCAGTCATCATCCTCGTCGTCCGACAGGCTCAGCATGTCGTCATCGTCGTCGTCGCTGTCGCGGCGTCGTCGCGCACGACGTCGTTTTAATGGCGGCTGCTGTTGCTGCTGCATCGCCATCTTCGCCATGGGTGTCTTGTCCTCGTCCGCCTCGGCTGCGGCAAGCGCCGCTGCCGTCGCTGCACCACCGCTCACACTGCCAGCTGCGGCTGCTGTGGTGGCGGCGTGGCCGCGTGCGGCGGCACTGCGCGCCTTGTCCGTCGCCTCCTTGTGCAGCAGCTGTCGCGCCTTGTCCGACAAGATGGGCACGCGCAGACGGCGCACGTCAAACGGCCGCTTCTTCTCCGCCTTCTTGCGCTGTATCGCGGCAATCTCCTTCTCGCGGGCAATAAAGTACGCAATGAGACGCGGCCGCAACTCGTGCAAGTCAGCCGCCCACAGGTCTTTGGGCGAGCGCTGCTCCATCGCGGCCGTCTCGTCCTTGGCCCGCTGCAGCTGCCCCTCCAGCCGCGCCACCATCTCCGCCGTCAGACTCCACAGCTTCATGCCGAGCAGGTAGTCATAGTCGCGCGACGCTCGCTGCACCTCGGGGCTGTCCTGCTCCTCTGCCGTCTCGGCAGACTGCGCCGCCGTGACGGTGCCACGCGCACTCAGCATGCCACCGAGCAGCAGCATCTCCTCGTGCGCCTCGCTGCCGTGTGCGGCGCCCGTGTTGCGCCGTCGCGCCGCATTCGCCGCCACCGCGCTGCGGCTGCCGCTGTTGTGGCTGTGGTCACCGTCGCCATGCTCGTCGCCGTCGCCGTCGCCGTCGTCGTCGTCGTTGCCATTGTTGGCGTCAATCGTCGTCGCCGACACCTTCTTGCTGCTGTGTGGCGGAAAGGCGACGTAGCGGCGGCGGCGCAGCTCGTCAAGCACGTCGCGCTTGCGCCGTCGCGTGATGACGAGGGTGCCGGCGATGACCTCGCGAATGAAGCGCACCATATTCTCGAGCTTGCTCGTCATGCGACGCAGCTCGCCGAGGAGGTAGTCCTTGCGCTTGGCATAGTAGTCGAGCCGGACAAGGTAAAACTCACGCAGCACCGCCTCGGCGTCGAGGTACTTGGTGATCTGCCCCTCGCGATTGAACGCGATGATGTTCGTCGCGTGAATGTACTCGCGCAGCTGCAGCTTCTCCTCGACAACGTCCTGCGCGACCCACTGCTGCAGCACCTGCGGGTGCACGTACACGTCAAAGTCGACCGTGACGTCCGTGTTGTGCTCGCGGTACTGCACCACCACCTCCTTCTCGCGCAGCTCCTCGAGGAAGCGCTTGTAGTTTTGCGTCCACACATTCACCGGCAGCTCCGTGATGCTGACGACGCCGTCGGGCCGCACCGTGTAGCGGCCGCGCGAGATGAACTTGCCCTTCTCGCGCTCCTCAATGACCCCGGTGAAGGCAAAGTACCACGGCCGCATCGCCACCAGCGCCTCGCCGCGCATGAGGCGCAGCAGGTTGTCAATGATCTCGATCGGGTTGTAGCTCGGTATGTTGGTGCTGAAGCCGGTGCCGATGCCCGAGGTGCCATTGACGAGCACCATGGGCAGCACCGGCACATAGTAAAACGGCTCGACCGACAGGCCGTCGTCGTCGCGGTAGTCGACCACGTAGTCGTCGGCGGGGTGGAACACGAAGCGGGTGAGCTGCGCGAGGCGTGTGAAGATGTAGCGGCCGGCGGCGTGGTCTTTGCCGCCCTGCAGCCGTGTACCAAACTGACCGTCCTGCTGCAGCAGCGGCAAGTTGTTGCTGCCGACAAAGTCCTGCGCCATGGCGACAATCGTCTGCACGAGCGACTGCTCGCCGTGGTGGTACGCCGAGTGCTCTGACACGTAGCCGGCCAGCTGCATCACCTTGATCGACTTGGTCAAGTTGCGCTTGAAGGCTGAGAAGAGAATCTTGCGCTGCCCTGGCTTGAACCCGTCCACCACGCTCGGAATCGACCGCTCGCAGTCGGCGACCGAGAAGAGGATGAGCTCCTTGTCGACAAAGTCGCTGTACGTGACGCTGCGCACGCTATAGTCCATCGTCGCATTCACGTTCGTGTTCGTCTTGAAGTGCGTAATCCACTCCTTGCGCTCCTCGACGCGGTCCTTGGCAAAGGCCATGGCGATGCGGTCGGCGTCGGCGCTGCTGCGCTGCGCAAAGTCGATGCGGTGGCGCTCAATGTTCTCAAAGTACTCGCGGCCCTCCTTGGCGCCCGAGGTGCCGAGGCCCTTGTAGTAGCGAATCTCGTAGTTGCGCAAGTTCTCGCCCATCGCCTGCTTCCACTCAAAGTAGTCGGGCATCGAGAAGAAGGAGAGCGCCTTCTCGTCACGGCCGCGGCCCTTGCGCCAGGCCTTGACAATCGGCGTGATGAACTGCTGCAGAAAGCCCGGCACCGTGAGCAGGTCGGGCCAGTAGTAGTGTATAAAGTTGATGATGAGGCCCTTGATGTGCGACCCGTCGTGGTCCTGGTCGGCCATGATCATCAGATGCCCGTAGCGCAGCGCCTCCGTCGAGGTGTACTTTTGCCGCAAGTCAAGGCCCATGATCTTCATCACCGCCTGTATCTCCTCGCAGCTCATCATCTTCTTCAGCGACGCGTCGCGCACGTTGAGGGGCTTGCCGCGCAGCGGAAAGACGCCAAAGTAGTCGCGGTCCTTGACGGCGAGGCCGGCGGTGCACAGCGTCTTGGCCGAGTCGCCCTCGGTCAAGATGAGGGTGCAGCGGTGGCCGTTGCGGCCGCCCGCCTCGTTGGCGTCGTCGAGCTTGGGGATGCCGAGTATCTGCTTGCGGTCGCTCGTGCGCAGCTTCGACGCAATCTCGCGCGTCAGCTTGCTGTTCGCCATCTCCACAGCGCGCTCGACAATGCCGGAGCGGAGGACGTAGTCGATCATCGAGTTGGGCACGTCGCAGACGGAGCCGAACTTGCCACGCACCGTCGTCAGCGTCTCCTTCGTCTGCGAGTCAAAGCCGGGGTTTTCAATCAGGCAGTTGATGAAGAGAAAGATGTGCGGCCGTATCATGTGCGCCTTCACCTCCATCTTGCTCTTCTTCAGCGCCGCCTCGGTGACGCGGGCGATGAGCTGGTCAAGAATGTAGCGCACGTGCGTGCCGCCGCGGCTGGTGCAAATGGCGTTGACGAAGCTGACCTGCTGGAAGCCGACATTTGACACGCGCACGCACAGCTCCCAGCGCGCGTTGACGCGTGCGTAGCTGGCGCGGTGCCGCTCCTCGCCCATGGTCGGGTACAGGTCAACGTACTCGGCAAACGTCGCAATCGCGATGCGCTCGCCGTTGAGGTAGCACTTGAGCGACTTGTCGGTGCACCCCGCAATGTCATACACTCGTCGCTTCATGAGCAGTATCATGTCCTCGCTGAACTCGGTCAGGTGAAAGCGGGCAAAGTCGGGGTAGAAGGTGACCATCGTGTAGTCGGCCCCGCCCTCGCACGGCGTAATGACGGGCTCGTCGTGGTGCAGCATATTGTCCCTCCAGCGCATGAAAAACTTGCGCCGCGACTTGCCGTGCACCGTCTCGACTTCGAAGCGAGTTGAGAAGACGTTGGTCAGCTTGGCGCCGTAGCCGTTGCGTCCGCCCGTCACCTTGGCCTCCTCATCGTCGTAGTTGGACGAGGTCAGCAGGTGACCAAAGATCATCTCGGGCACCCACAAGTCGTGCTCGCGGTGCTTTTGCACCGGTATGCCCTCGCCATTGTTGTACACCCGCACCCGGTGAGCATCAATCCACACCTTGATCGTCGTCTGCCCTGTCGGGTCGCGGACTTTGTTGTCGGCCGCGTTGACGAGTATCTCGTCAAAGATCTTGTACAACCCAGGCGTCCACGTCGCCTTGCGCTGCTTCATGACGTGGTCGGCCTCGTCATAGACCCAAATGTCATCGGTGATGGGCTCAATCGAGCCAATGTACATGTCCGGCCGCGTCAGCACATGCTCATGCTGACTCTTCTTCTTGTAAATCTGCTCCACCGTCTTGCCCATGGTGTGCAAGTGCACGTGTACGTGTGTCACGTATGCTTACGTCTCTCTGTGTGTGTATGTGTATCTGTGTGTGTGTATATATGTATATATATGTTTACGTTTATACTGTACAAGTGGACTAGCGCGTACCTCTGCGTGCGCGTGGCAATGGCAACACGGACAGTGCATATTCGCGTGTACACACACACACAGAGAGAAACAAAGACAAAGACAGCTGCACATGTGTACACTCTAGCAGCATGTGTGTGTGTGTGTCTGCGCGCGTGCGCATCACTTGCGCGTCGCGTGCGTCGACGTCGCGTGACGACCACCGCGTGCGGCATGCCGCGCCGACGACGACGACGATGACGCTGCTGCCGTCACCGACCGCGTTGTCCTCGACGCCGATGACGCCTGCGGACGCAGCAGTGTCGCGTCAAAGACGCAGTAGCGCATGTCACGCTCGCGCCGCGTCAGGCGCGCACACTCGTGCGCAACATACGTGGCCGGTATGACGAGCCGCAAAGTACGACTCTCCGCGTTGCGGTGCAGCAGGCCCATCGTCAGCAGCGTCTTGACCACGTCCGCCTCGTCAAGGCCCATCTCCTGCGCCATGTCGCGCACCGTCATCTGTGGCTCATTGTCGTCGTCGCCTGTCAGCCTTGTTCTTGCCTGCTGCTGCTGCTGCTGCTGTGCGTGTGGCGCACTAGCCGTCGCTGTCGCTGCACCACGCTGTCGCTTGCGCAACGTCGTCGTTGCTGCGCCGGTTGCGCTAGCCTTGTCGTGCTGTGATGCATAGGCGGCCATCGCATCTGCACTGCCCTCCTTGTCGTCATTGTCGTCGTCATCGTCATTGTCCACATCGACAATGACAACGTGCTCGTGTGCCGCACGGCTTGCACTCGGCCGTCGACTTGTTGTTGTCATCGTTGTTGCGGCAGAGGCGGTTGCCTGACGCTTGCTGTGCACAGCGGTGTTGCTACCCATGTCCTTGTCCTCTTGTCGCTGCTGTTGCTGTTGTTGTAGTAGCTCTGTGGTCTTGCGGTGCAACCAGCGCAGCAGCTGACGCTGCCAGTAGCGTGCGTAGGCGGCGGCGCCGAGGTCAGACAGCGGTCGCTCCGGCGAGCCGACTTGTCCGCGTCGGTAGGCGAGCGCGTAGCTCGCGGCGATCATGAACTGACCAATGCCATGCGGCACAGTCACACGACCACCTCGTCCTCGTTGCTGCTGCGGCGGCGGCGGCAGCGAGGACGACGTCACCGTCGCATCGCCGCCGCCGTCGTCGCCGTCATTGTCGTCGTCGTTGTTGCCACTGCCGCCCTGAGCGTGTACGGCGGCAAAGCACGGTAGTGTGACGATGCAAGCCAAGTTACAGTCCTCCGCCTGCTTCTCCCAGCTAAAGTAGCCCGCAAAGTACATCGCCTCGGCGTCGTCGACGTAGTGCGGAAAGTATACGTGATGCAGACAGCAGACGTAGAAGACGTAGTTGTGCACGTCATGGCCAGCGAGCTTGTTCTCGAGAAACGACTTGCCAATGAGCAGCAGGTGACGGCAGTACGTCACATGTGCCCCGCCGTCCACCTCGAAGAGTGACACGTGGCGCTGCTCATCGCGGTAGACCTCCGTGCCGGGCGGACGCAGGCGGCCGCGACGGTAGACGGCCGTCTCGTGGCGCATCTGTGCAAAGGTGCTGTACACGCGCAGCGAGAAGGGACACAAGTACGCGTCACGAATGTACGGGTTGACGCAGCGCGAGGACGCCATGGCCGCACGTGACGCGTCGTCGTCGTCGTCACCGCCGCCCTCCTCGTCGAGCGGCGCATGCTGTCGCTGCTGCTGCTGCTGTTGTAGTGGTGATGGTGGTTGCCGAGGCAACGCATACGGCAGCAGCGGGTCATACTCGGGATGCAGCAGGCCATAGGGTGCGTAGTACCACGGCGCAAAGACAAACGCACCGAGGTAGACAAAGTAGCGCACCGTCGTTGGCGACTTGCAGTCGCGCAGCAGCCGCTCTTCCAGGTAGTCAAGCTGCTTCTCGGCGCGCAGAGTACGTGCCATGCCGGGGGTCGTCTCGCGATACACGGCACTCAGCACAGGCGTCGTGATGGCCGTGGTCGTGGTCGTGCTGCTGCCGCTGCTGCTGCTGCCTGCGAGCTCGATGCAGTCGACCGGGTACCAGCCACTGTGTCGGTGATCGCGGTCCTTGACACGCACATACGCGTACAACGTCTGCGCGTCGTCGTCATCGTCCTGGCGGCTGCTGCTGCTGCTGCTACGGCTGCGCTCGTCATCATCGTCGCTGCCGCTGTCATCATCGTCGTCGTGCGTCTGTGATGGTCGCCACAGCCGCCGCACCTCGAGTATCGTGCCGTGCACAAGCGCACCCTCACTGTGGCCGCTACCGCTGCTGCTGCTGCTCTTGTGCTCACCTGCCGACTTGGACGACGCAGAGGATGCTGCCATCATGATCGCGTACTGCTGCGGCGAGACACGCACCGTGCATGCGGCGCCCAGTATGCCCTGACAGCTGCTACTGCCACACGACACCATTGCCCTTGTCGCTCGTCTTCTTGTTGTGACGACCGTAGCGGCGGCAGTGCTCGCAACAGCACGCGCGCACACAAACACACACGTAAGGCAAGCAAGCAAGCAGAGAGTCAGCCAACAACACACAATACACAGACACGCATATGCATACACATGTGTGTATACATGACACAGAGGAGAAGCACGCCCACACACAATACACTGCTGCACGACGCAACACAACAATACAACGCCAATGACAGCTCAGCAACGAGCGGCACACATACACACACGTGTACACGCGCACCAGTGTCTGCTTGCGTGTCAGGCGTGCATGCCGTGTGTATGTGCCATCTCGTGCCTGTGCTGCATCGTCGTCGTCATACACACACACATACACACACAGTAATATATATATATGTGCTCATATGTGTGTATGCGTACCTGTGCGTGCGAACAAGCACAAAAGGCACAAAGGCACACCAAAACCGCGGCGACAACACAAACGCACGCACGCAATACATGCACGTCCATGTATGCGAGAGAAAACACACACACACATAATAGCGCAGCTTACCGCACAGCTTGTCTTTTGTCGCGTCCCGCACCGCCAACCTCTTGTCGTCCTTAGCCTCCTCACTTACGCTTTTGTGTTTGCACAAAGAGACAGAGTGCATGTCCTTGTGTTTGTGTATGTATTTTGTATATGTTAAGTTTGTGTGTGTGTGTGTGTATATGATGACATATACGTGTATATGCACGTACATTTGTCCTCGTGCTGCATTGTAGCCAGCCACCTGCATACGCCTTACGTTGTATGTGCACACACAAACACACAGACACAAAACGTCCGCTTTGCTCGCATTACTGCACTTCCTCATTGCTATACGCACAGACACAGACAGACAACACACGCACACGGCCTTCTTTGCTGCCATACACAAACACATACACAAACAGTCGACCGCGACACGCGCATGCAGTCACCGTCACACACATGCACACTCTTGCATCGTCTCTCTGCCCTTTGTGTCTACTTGATCTTGTTCCAGTTCAGGTACGTGGCAATGCCACCCGACACGCACGTCAGCGCACCCGTCGTCACGCCAGATGGGCGCCACAGGTTCGACAGGTAGCCCACAGCAGCCATCGTGACGAGCACATCTGCGGCGTCCTTCGTGAAGGACAGCACGGCCTGCTTCGCCTCCTTCTTGCTCGTCACGCTATCCGTCGTGCTCTTCTCCAGCGCACCACGCAACGACATGACGTCGAGCACCGTGGCGAGGAAGAAGCCCCAGAACTGAGCAATCTTGGCGTACGCCGTGATGGCCTTGGCGTTGGCGTTGATCAGACGGTGCTTCGCAATGAACGCGGCATTGTCGCCGATGATGTACAGCGAGTTGCCAATGGTGCGGAAGAACTCGATGAACTTCTTCAGCTCCGTGTTGCTGACGCCTTGCGCAGCGACCACTTCGCCAATGCCCTGCAGCTTCGGCACGTCAGCGATGAAGCGGCCCATGCGCATCAGCGAGCGCGCACTCGTGATCGAGTTGCCAATCGCCATGTACGCCTTCGCGTTCGGGTCATGCGTGCGCAGCGCCAGCGTCGCCAGAATCTTGAACAGGCCAGCGAGAAACTTGTAGATCTTGTCGCGGCCGTCCGTCTGCGCGAGCAGCTTGATCAGCTTGTCGAGGTTCGACATGGTGCAGTGGCAATGTGTGTGTGCGTGTGTACGAGTGTGTACGGGTGTGTGTGTGTGTGTGTGCTGACTGTCTTGTTGCGCTTGTGTTTGCGTGTGCGAGCTACTTGGTCAAGGCAACGGCAGCAGCAGTAGCAACAACAAGGGCAAAACAAACGTGTGCGCAGGCACAACAGGCGCATACAAGGGCATGACACAACAACGACAGTACGTGCGTGCACACATACACACATGCACCACATTGCATGCGCGGCGTCAGTGCAGCGCTGCCTGATCGCGCAGTACACGCAGCTCTTGCGTCACATTGCGTCGCGCAGTCGCCTCGAGTCGATCGTGAAAGTAGTCTGTCTTGTACCAGCGCGAGTGCTGCAGTAGTCCGGCGAGGAATGCTGCGCGGCCGGCGCGGTAGTCCGCGTCACTGTAGTGGGCGTACTCGCGCCGTATACACGCAGCATACTCCGCATACGCCGTCGGCGACTGCCCGAGCACGGCAAGGTCGAGGTCGAGCAGCAGCAGCGCACCACTGCCACTGTCGTCTTCTGCGTGCACAGACGATGCAAGGTGGCTGGCTGTGCAACGAATGTATGACATCGCCGTCTGCTCCACGTGCATCGCCGTGGCCGCGTCGTGCCACACAAGCGGCGGCTGTGTTAATGTCGAGGCGACAGCGCTACACAGCGAACGTGCTTCGCGCAAAAAGCGTTGCAGCCACAGCGCGCTCTGCTCTTCATTGTCGCTCGCGCGCGGGTCGTACACCGCGTCATGAAACAGTATGGCAAGCTCGAGTGCAAGCGCATCTGTCGATGCCGTCGCTGCCGCCACTTCGCGCATCGTGTCACGGCGATACTGCTGCAGCAGTGCAAACATGTGCTCAATGTGTGCGAGCGTGTGGTAGTGCCGCGTCGGCTCGCCGTAGCGTTGCACAATGTACACGTCAAAGAGCGCAGACGACGCCGACGAGGAAGGCGGCAGCAAGCGCACTACACAACGCTGCCATGCCTCGTCGACATGCTTGTGCATGCACGCCTACACAAGTATGCACGCACATACACACATACACACACAGAGGCAAGCACAACAGCAGTAGTGAGACTGTGTGTTTGTGTGTGTGTGTGTGTGTGTGTACATGCACTCGCGTGTGGCCGCGCACAGAAACAACGGCCGCCGTCATCCTTGTCGCCCTTCTCGTCAGTAGTAGAGGTTGCTGTAGTAGTTGTAGTTGTTGAGGTGCACCGGTGTGACAAAGCGCTTGCTGTAGTACTCGTGCGGCGTCACATTGATCTGCTGCAGCAGCCGCTCCACATGCACGTCGACGACGTGGCTGCCCACATCCGGCAGCAGCGTAAAGTCAAGCCCGACGTACACGCGAAACTCGTGCTGCTCGACACTGGCCCACTGCACCTGCACGGCATCGTCGTCCTCCTCCTCGGCGTCGTCGAGGGCGACAGTGTTGACGGCGCCACGGCCGCCCCCGACCACCGTCGCGCGACCACGTGCCACGGCCGCCTTGCCCAGCATCGCATTCACGCCGCCGGCGCCGTGGAAGCGCTGCCAGCGCTCGCGAAAGTACAGCGTCTTGCGCCGCACATCGCCCGTCTCGACAAACTTGATCGCGAGCAGCACACAAACGGCGCAGATGACCTTGCGATTCTGCTTGCTCACCATGCCACGCACCACGAGCCGTTCAAAGTACCAATACGCGTGCGCCATCGTCACGAGCTCCAGCGGCGACTTGTCCTCGAGCGCGTACACGAGCAGCTCATTCTTGATCTTGCGCAAGTGCGTCAGCTTCACTTCGCGCACTTCGAGCTCGGGGTGCTGGACGTAGAAGTTGCTGTTCAGGTCCTTCTTCAGTATCTTCTTGTCGACAAAGGACAAGAGCGAGGCACGGTAGGAGGGCAGCGCAATCGTCTTCTTACGCCGCTCCCCGCCCGTGATGTTGCCCGTGTCGAGGAAGAAGGCGTCGTAGAAGGCGGCGTTGCCGCGGTAGTAGTGGTGGTGTAGCACACGCGCGTAGCTACGCATGCTCGCCTCGCCCTCGGCCAGGCTATCGTCGCCACTGCTGCTACTACTGCTGCTACTGCTGCTGCTACTGCTGCTACTGCTGCTGCTGCTGCTGCTGCTGCTCGACGAGCTCGGTGCCTTGGCGTCGCGGTCGTGTGTCGGCCACGCAGTCTCGTTCTTGCCGCCACCGTGCGCATGCACATCGCCGCTGCTCTTGTGTTTGTTGTCACTCTCAGCGTCATCGCTGCAAGACGACGTGGTGCTGCTGCTGCTGCTGCTGTGATGACGATGACGACGGCGATGGCGACGTCGTCCGTGACGGTGACTGCGCGATGACGCGCTGCTGCTGTTGCTACTACTGCTGCTGCTGCTGCTGCTGCTGTTTGTTGCGTGTGTGCGCGCGCTCACGTCGACGTCGACGTCGCGCAGGTACGCACGATTGACGACAAAGTCCTGATATTCGTCGCCGTCGCCGTCGTCGGTGTTGTTTGCCGCGTGTGTGCTGCTCTCTGTGTCTGTCACGTGTTCCGCTGCCGTGCCTGCCGCGCCACGAGCAGACGAGTGCGACTCGTCCGCGTGCGCCGAGCGTCGATGTGCACGACGCGCAGCCGACGAGGACGATGACGAGGACGAGGACGATGACGAGCTGCTGCTGCTGCTACTGCTTGACGACGACGACGATGACGACGAGTATGACTCGCCCATGTACGGCTTCACCACCTGCTCCTCCTTCCATTGTAGCGTACCACGGGGTGCAAAGTTCGTCAGTATGGTGCACACCGCCAACGGCGACGCCGCTGCCGTGGACCACGCGAGTGCCACATGACGCGCTCGACGCTTGTCCGCACGACGCCGACGACGTCGTTCGCTCTTGCTACTGTCACTGCTGCTGCTGCTGCTGCTGCTGCTGCTGGCAGACGATGACGACACACTGCGCTCGTGTCGCTCATGCTGCTCTTGTTGCTGCCAGTCGTGCAACAGCGTAGCAGCAGCAGCGGGCGACGATGACGGCGACAAAGATGACGGCGCACCATCTGCTGCGCTGCGCGAGTCGCCATTGTGGCTGCTGCTTCTGCTGCTACCGAGGCTGCCCTTGCCCTTGCTCTCCTCGTCATTGTTGTTGTCTGCGGCTGCCGCGGCAGGACAGGTCGACAAGCCACGGGCCGCCACAAAGCGCAGACGCACGCAGTTGCCCGGCTCGCGCAGCAGCATCGTCGACAGCACGTCGGCCGCTGTGTAGTCGTCACGGCCGTACGCGTGCAGCGACTCGCCGGTGGCGCACCGCAGCAGCGGTGGCGGCGGCGGCGACGAGGCGGCGGTGCTGAAGGTCGTCGTTGTCGCCGCCGTTGCCACGCTGTGCACCTCTGCCGCATCGCGGCCACCAGGGCGGCGACGGCAGTCGTAGCGGTCATCGTGGGCTACAAGCGAGCTGCTGCCGCTGCTGCCCTGCCAGTCGTGCAGCGACGGCGTTGTGCGCGCCTCGTGCACGTACTGCTGCAGCCGCTGCTGCTGGTGTGCCTCGTCGCAAACGCTCTGCATGCACTTCCAGTGCGAGTGCGACGAGCTATCACTGCTGCTACTGCTGCTGCTGGACGACGATGACGACGATGAGGACGAGGAGGACGACGAGGACGAGGAGGAGCTGTCGTCGCTGTCGCGTGCGTGTCGCTTGCGTGGGCCGTACACCTTGCCAATCGTCGCAAGAAACTGCGTCTGTCGCACGCTGCACAGCGGCAGCAATGATGCCGACGACGGCGACGGCTGCTGTTGTTGCTGTGGTGTAGTGGCGCTGTACAGCATCGTCGCGTCCGTGTCGCGCAGAGATGCGTCATCGGCAGCAGTGGGCACAGCCGCGTCCACAGTCTTGTCGCTGTCGTCGCTGTCGCTGTCGCTGTCGCTGCTGCTGGTGTCGCTGTGACGCTGATGCAATGGATGCAGACGCATGTCTGTCGGACGAATCGATGCGAGAAACGCTGCTGCACGTTCGCGTACGCGACACTCGTCGTCATCGTCGTCGTTGCTGTTGCTGCTGCTGTTGCTGCCACCTTCATTGTTGCGACCTTTGCCGCACACGTCGTGGGCGCACCATGCACGCGCTGCCGCGTCAGCGTGCATCGCGCAGCGTAATCAGGGCAACACCCACGGCTAGGCACACGTCAATGCGTCTTATTCTGTCAACATATATATGTGTGAGTGTGATGCAAAAGCGCAAGTGTGTCAATACTGCGCGTGTGCACACAGCGCCAATGCGCGTTTACTCTGCACAAGCACAACATGTGCACATGTACATGCTCACACACACACATACACACAGAGGCGTGAGTGTACAATGACTGACATACATGCTCGTTTACTACGAAACGTACACGTAGCGCACGCACGCCATGTGAGACAAACACTACCACGATACTACACCGTCTTATTATGTACACAGAAAAACACACACACACTCATACACAAGTGCACAAACACACTCACACACAAGCGTGTGCACATGCTTGTGTGCTCTGCATGACGACGTACACACATGTGTGTAGACACTTTTGCGTACAACAAACACACATACACGCTAACGAGCGCCTATGCAAAGCACATACAATGACCACTCGTAAGCCATGCCAGTCAATGCACACACGCATGCAAATGTAACAGCGCCAGCCACCTGAAAACGCACACACACACACACACACACACCAATGTACAAATAGATATACATACGCATGCACACACACGCATGCAGACATGTTCGTTATGCACTGACATCGCGTCACACACAAAGTTACAGGTACATACACACAAGAACAGCACTTTTGCGCTCACATTGCCTCAATCGCCTCCTCCTCGCGGTGTTGCTCGTGCGTCGCTTCCGCCCCGTGCGCCACTTCATTCTGCTGATGCTCACACTCATTGTCCTCGCCGTGTTGTTGCTGCTGCTCTTGCTGCTCTTGTTGCGACTGTGCCGGTGACGCAGAGGCACGCATCTGACGCTCGCGCTCATACTCGTCCGCGTCAACAATATCGTAGTTGTACGACAGCTGCTTCAGCACATGCTTGCGCTTCGCGACAAGGTCGTCCTCGACTTGCTTTGCGAGCTGCGCGCGCTCTGCCGCAAGCTGCTCGCGCAGCTCATTGGCCACACGACTCTTTGCATGTCGCACATTGGCTTGAGCCCCACTCGCGCCATCGCGTGTCGCGCGCACCGCATCCGCCTTGCGCCGCGACTCGCGCAGCTGCGCCTGTCGCTCCTCCTCGACGCGGCGGCGACTCTCAAGCTTCTCCTCCTTGGCGCGCACGAGCTCGTTGACCAGCTCCTCGTTCGTCATCAGGTGCTTCTTGCTCGTGTTCTTGATCGCAATGAGGCGCTGCTGACGCGCACGCTCCTCCTGCTCCTGACGTTCGCGCAGCTCCTTCAGCTGCTGTCGCTCCGCCTCGAACTCCTCCTTGCGCCGCCGCATGTCCTCCTCGCGCTGACGCTGCAGCTCCTCGCGGCGTCGCAGCGCCTCCTCACGCTGCTGATGCACCAAGTCCGCCTTGCGCTTCTCCTCCTCCTCGCGCACGCGTTGCAGCTCCTCGACCTCGTCGGCGGTGGTGGCGCGCTTGCCGCCATTGTTGCCCTCCGCGGGCGCCGTTGTCGTGCTCGCGTGGGCGTCCTTCTTCTTGCGCGTCGCCTTTTCCTCGGCAACACGCTGCTGACGCGCACGCTCCTCCTGCTCCTGGCGCTCGCGCAGCTCCTTCAGCTGCTGTCGCTCCGCCTCGAACTCCTCCTTGCGCCGCCGCATGTCCTCCTCGCGCTGACGCTGCAGTTCCTCGCGACGTCGCAGCGCCTCCTCGCGCTGCTGATGCACCAAGTCCGCCTTGCGCTTCTCCTCTTCCTCGCGCACGCGTTGCAGCTCCTCGACCTCGTCGGCGGTGGTGGCGCGCTTGCCGCCATTGTTGCCCTCCGCGGGCGCCGTTGTCGTGCTCGCGTGGGCGTCCTTCTTCTTGCGCGTCGCCTTTTCCTCGGCAACACGCTGCTGACGCGCACGCTCCTCCTGCTCCTGGCGCTCGCGCAGCTCCTTCAGCTGCTGTCGCTCCGCCTCGAACTCCTCCTTGCGCCGCCGCATGTCCTCCTCGCGCTGGCGCTGCAGCTCCTCGCGACGTCGCAGCGCCTCCTCGCGCTGCTGATGCACCAAGTCCGCCTTGCGCTTCTCCTCCTCCTCGCGCACGCGTTGCAGCTCCTCGACCTCGTCGGCGGTGGTGGCGCGCTTGCCGCCATTGTTGCCCTCCGCGGGCGCCGTTGTCGTGCTCGCGTGGGCGTCCTTCTTCTTGCGCGTCGCCTTTTCCTCGGCAACACGCTGCTGACGCGCACGCTCCTCCTGCTCCTGGCGCTCGCGCAGCTCCTTCAGCTGCTGTCGCTCCGCCTCGAACTCCTCCTTGCGCCGCCGCATGTCCTCCTCGCGCTGGCGCTGCAGCTCCTCGCGACGTCGCAGCGCCTCCTCGCGCTGCTGGTGCACCAAGTCCGCCTTGCGCTTCTCCTCTTCCTCGCGCACGCGTTGCAGCTCCTCGACCTCGTCGGCGGTGGTGGCGCGCTTGCCGCCATTGTTGCCCTCCGCGGGCGCCGTTGTCGTGCTCGCGTGGGCGTCCTTCTTCTTGCGCGTCGCCTTTTCCTCGGCAACACGCTGCTGACGCGCACGCTCCTCCTGCTCCTGGCGCTCGCGCAGCTCCTTCAGCTGCTGTCGCTCCGCCTCGAACTCCTCCTTGCGCCGCCGCATGTCCTCCTCGCGCTGACGCTGCAGTTCCTCGCGGCGTCGCAGCGCCTCCTCACGCTGCTGGTGCACCAAGTCCGCCTTGCGCTTCTCCTCCTCCTCGCGCACGCGCTGCAGCTCATCCGTGTGCCTGCTGCGCGCACCTGCACCAACGCTACAAGCACGCGCTTTGCTCGTTGCACGCCGCAGAAGTCGCTTGTTGGCCGTGATGCCGTCACGGGCCAGCTCGTCAAGCTGTGCTAGCGTCAGCCCCGTGCTGCGTGAGCGCTGCATGCGGTCGCTGTTCATGTGCGCCGCGTTCGGGTCAACGTGCTGGCTGTCGGAGCGCTGTTGTGCGTCGGGCGTCGCCATGGCGCTCATGTTGCACAAGTGTCAGGAGCCGCGCGCGTGCACGTACGTGTATGTGTATGTGTATGTGTGTGTATGTGTGTGTGTGTGCGCTAGACAACTGTCTTTGCACCTTGTACTACTCTATACTCGCTAGTTATCTGTCTCTCTTTGTATGTGTGTGTGTGCACGTTATACCGGGGCATGTACAGACAAGCAATGCATG
>JAKVQF020000864.1:0-55289 GCA_023091115.2 Trypanosomatidae sp. Fi-14 | reverse complement strand
CGCACGTGCAAAGCGCGTGTGTGCAACTTGAACAAGAGACGGCAGCATGCGTGTGTTGTGACGTAAGTGCAATGTTACTGTCTTTTGTTAGCATACACTTGTGTGTCGGTAGACTGTGTATTGACTGTGAGATTGTTTGACGTTGTCGTGCTCACATTGTCGCATGCGAAAGTTTTTGTTCATATATATATATATATATATATATATACAGTTAACGATGCAAGTTTTTACGCTACATACCTTGTCACATTGCGTTTGTGTGTCATCTGCGATGTTGTTTTTGTTGTGTGTGTTTTTATGTACCTTTGTACGCTATGTTTGCCGACGACGTTTGCCAAGACGCTAAGTTTAGTATCTCAGCGGATATGTGTATGTGCATGTGTGTATGTGTGTGTGTTTGTTACTTGTTGTATTAAGCACATGCTGTTCTCACAATACACTCCTACTTACAGCACACACACACCTATATATTTTCTGACGCTGACCTAAGTCACGTTCCTGTAGTTTATTGCTCGTACTAGCGGCGCGCATTCACGCATGACGTCGCTGCTTCCTTCTTCTCTTGTACGCTACTTTGCTAATGGCATGATGTTAACGGTTCTGCCCACTTTGTGCTGTTTGTGTATATTTACACCATGCTGCTTCGTGCAACTACTTCGTTGCAGAGTGCTTTTGTTTTTTGTGTGCACTCGCACATAGTGTAGTCGATGTCAATGCTTGCGACGACTACTTTGCCGTGTTGCATGTTGCATTTGCTACATTGCACATGTCATACGCAAACTTACGTTAGTGTGTTTGTATGTGTGTCTGTTGTTTTCGTTTGTTTTTGTGGTGTGATGTATCCTGTCCCTAGATAGTGTGTCCTTTGCAAAACTCGGTAACCAAGCTTACGCCATAACCTGTCGCACCAGCCTTGTTCGAGCTGGGGAAAGCCAAGTCAACATGAATGTACTTTCCGGTGAAGCGCTCGCTGAGGTGGCTCTCGACAAAGTACCCACCACATGACACCCCAGCGTCCGTGCGTGCTAACATAATGTTGCGCATGTCGGCGTGTGTGCTCTTGTACTGCATCTCGTGAAACTCGGGGCAGTAGAGCACCGGGAAGCAGACATCGCCGCTCTGACGTCCCGCTTGTAGCACACTTGCCTCGGCCTCTGCGTCATTGACGTAGATGGCAGCATGACGCTCACCCGTTGCGATGCCCTGCGCCCCCGTCAACGTTGCCATGTCGACAAGAATGTCTGGCACAAAGTCAAGCTCGTTTGTCGCGTGGTACACGCCGTCACCGAGGACAATGCGTCCCTCGGCGTCGGTGTTGAGCACCTCGACCGTTTTGCCCGATTTCATGACGACAATGTCGTCATTGCGAAACGAGCACGGACCAATGGCGTTCTCAGCAAGGCACAGCGTGACACTGATGTTGCCAATATGCTTGTACAGTGACGGCGACGAGTGCATCAGACGCACCATGGCTATGAAGCCGCAAAACACAGCAGCCGCACCACCCATGTCCGTCTTCATGTTCGTCATGTGCTCCGCTGGCTTGAGTGCCAAGCCACCACAGTCGTACACAATGCCCTTGCCCACCAGCGCGACATCGATGACGCTCTTGCCGTGGTCGCGCGTGTGTGCCGCCGCGCCAGCGTGCGTCGTCGCTGTGCCTGTCGTGTGATCGTGCGTGCTGCCGGGCGCGTGTGCGTCGGCGTGCTTGTTGGCGTGCGGGTTGCGGTATTTCAGTGTGACGAGGTGTGGCGGGTACTGTGCCCCTTTGCCGACGGCGTAGATGCCGCCGTAGCCGCGCTCACGCAGTTCGTCGCCCTTGATCACATCGCATGTCGCACCAAGCTCGGCCGCGTACGCGCGCGCAATCTCGGCAAACACAATCGTGTCAAGCACGCATGTTGGGGTGTCAACAAGCCGCTGGCACAGCTGCACCGATGTGCACAGTATGTCAAGCTCCTTGACACACGCCGCCGTGATGGCGTCGGCGAAGACGACACGGATCGTTATCGGTTGGTGCATAAAGGCAGACTTGGCGCGGCCTTGCTTGGCACTGTACGAGTGCGGCGAGGCACGTGCCACGGCATTGGCGACCGCGACGCGCGCCTCTGCTGGCGTGCGAATGTACACATCCAGTGTCTGCGCAGCGTCACCCGTGATGGCGGCCGTGGCTGCGTTGATCGCATCGGTGATGCAGTCTGGGCGGTATGGACAGTTGGTGCGCGCCGCCTTGCTCGGCAGCGCGACAATGGACATGTGCGTGTGCGCAGCAGTGTGCTGCTGCTCATTGCGCACGAGCAGGCTGGCGCTCTTGCAGTCCTTGCCAATCTGCGCAATCGCGGCCGCTACCGTGTCGCAGTAAAAGGGCAGCGTGTGCACCGAGTCGTGCTTCAGTTGCTCTTCTGTGCCAATGAGGAGAATGTGACTCGATGGTGCAGCACCAGACGACTTGACCGTTTGTACGTCTGTGAAGTGCACATTGGTCTTGTACTGCGTGCATGTGCGTATGTACGCGTCAATGGCAGCCTCCTCGCTCGCCGACGACGACCGATGCCGTGCGCTCATGGATGACGATGGTGCGCTGATGTACGTACAATAGTGCAAACAAGTAGTGCTCTTTCACCTCGTGACTGTTTGTCTGTGTGTGCAAGTGTGTGTGTGTGTTGTGTTTGTCTTTGCTATTGATGCTCGACTGCAGTAATGACAGTAACACGACAAGTACGTAGTAGGAGTTGTTTACACAAACGTGGCGCACTCGTGTATGTGTATGTATGTGTGTGTCGCTGTGCCCAGGCACACACAGTTATACATACACACATACACACACACACTCACACATGCACGCATACATGCAAAGTAAGCGATCGACACACGTAGTGACATATATATGATCAAGCAAGCACGCCATCTTACTTCTGCGAATACGCACACACAGACACACACACACACAATTGCACTTACAAATACTGCGCCGCACTCGACACTGTGGCACATCTTGTTGTGTAGACACACCTACTCGCACGTCCGTGTCGTTCTGAATGCACCGCTACGCATGATCCTGTCAATACTTTTCTCATCTTTATGCCTGTATACATGGCATGCTTACGCGCATGCAAGCGTAATACGTTACTATAAAACAACTGTGTGTGTGTGTGTGTGTGTGTGTTTTACTTCATAATCACACATACATAAATACACACGCACAGGCGCGCACGTAAGCAAGCCTGCGTAGCTGAGCGAGGCTTGCGCAAAAAACTCACGTTGAAGAGCATATACATATTACGATTTGCGAGCCTATGTAGACATGGCGTGCACGTCAACGCACTCGCTCTCTCGCTCTCTTTGCTACTACACAATATACATCGTCTCTGTGTTTGTGTCTGTGTTTGTTGGTTTAGTGGCGTGTGTGTGCGAAATTGCAGACAGAGCCGCCGGTGTGGTGAGGTCGAGGAGGAGGGGGGTACGGTGAGATCAAGACTTGTGCACATCTCCGTTGTGTTATTTGCTCGTCTGTGCTTGTGTGCGTGTGCTCACACGCCTTGCTGTCATAATGTGCAGACGAACGATTAGGGGGGTGTGGCTAACCAAGTAACTAACGAAGAAGTGCATATGAGTGAGAACACAGTGGTCACATGAGAGACACAGGCGCACATACATATACATAGATATGTTTGTTTCGCGCCCGCGATACATAGGATGCGAAGAGGGGGTGGGTGGCCAAGGTTGTGTAGAGAGTAGAGTCAGGCGTAGTATCGAGAGGGCAATTACACTTGTTCGTGTGTGTGTGTGTGTGTGTGTGTGTGTACACAAGGTTGCGCAGCAATTGACAACAACGAGTGAGGAGTGTGTTGAGAGAGGCGTCAAGTGTACTTAATGTGCATGTACAGAGAGAGGATGTCGACGCGAACAATACAACGCGATCAGTAAACAAAGTCAGAAAATGTATATATATATATATATATGTATATACACGTGTGCTTGTGTGCTTGTGTTTGTGTGTAGTAAAGGGTGGAACGAGTGCTGATGGAAAAGACAACAAACAATGATCAAGAGCTTGCGTGCGCAAATGAGCGTGAGGTGAACTGGTCACAAGAACACCGCAGTTGTAAAGGACATGCCTTGTTTGTTAACACATCAAGGGAGTAGTGCGCACATAGACAGAGAGTGAGAGTGACACAGAAAGAGAGATAGTGTGTGTGTGTGTGTGTACGGTCGGTGGGGCAGGGTGAATGCACCGCGGCACCAAACAAAACATACAACAAGGCTGAGTAGGCGACACGTGTTGGCACGTATTGCATGAGTGACAGACGGCTACATTGATAAGGAATGTGCGCGTAACATACACACACATATATACACACACATATATATATATATATATATATATATATATATATATTGCATACACACACACGTTTTTTGCTACGCCTTTGTCCATCTTCCGTGTATGTGATGCGCGTAGATATACAACGAAACACACATACACACACACACAAAAGCACATGCACACGCTTACGCGCGTGCACAAGTACGCGCACTGCGGTGAAACGACATGTTGGACACGTATATACAATACGCGCAAATGCATGCCTGTATGTACTTGTGTCTTGTAGTGCGGCGGCAGACATGGCTCACCGTTCGCGCGACGACGACGACGCCGCGTCGTCTTGCCAAGGAAATGACATCATGCGTAAATGCGTTGCGCGCTTGCCGGCGTAGTCTTTGTACACCCGCACAAAGCTGTGAGGCGATGTGATGTGTATGCACACATACACACACACGCATACACATACACAAGCATTCATGTGTGGACACACATATACATACATACATGTTCATAACAGTACGCGAATACACACGTACACGCAAGACGAGAAACGCAAATGCTTGTGTGTGCATGTGTATGTGTGTATGTGTGTGTATGTGTGTTCTTCGCCTTCTCTCTCTGCCGCTCTCTGTCTCTGCCTCTCTCTCGCTCTCTCTGCGTCTGTCTGTGTGCGTGAGTGTAAGAGAAGGAGAGATTGTGTCATACAAAAAGAGGATGTGAGTGATTGATGTGGGAGGGCATGAGAGCGGCAGCTGAACACAGTAACATTGGATGAGTAAACAAAGCCATTGTCGACAGAAAACACACCAGTGACAGTTAGCTAGCCAGACGGACAGATACACACACACACACACACAGAGAGAGAAAGAGAGAGAGAGTGAAAGAGAGATGGAGCGGCTGAGGAGGGGCAACGTTGTAGCGACTGCAATTTGTAGCTGCATGCTCGCCATGAGGAAAAAAGAGCAACAACGCGGACACACACACACATACATACACACAAACACATACACATCGCCACATACACGTTACAAACGATACCGTTCAGTTACGCTGAACTAAGGAAGCGCACAACTGCGCACGCGCACGCACACACACACACATACACATACACTGATACACACATACACATACATGTACATGAGCATCTACACCACGGTATGCAGCTGATGTGTGCTCACGAGCAAGTGTGCGCTGCGTGAGCCGCGGCGGTCGAGTGACGCGATGGGCTCGACCTCGTCATAACACGGCGGGGCGGGTGTGTGCAAGATGCAGTGGCGATCAAATGACCGTGACAACTCGACGACAAGTGGCATGCATGGCAGTCCGTCGGTCTGAAAGTGGCGCGTTTGCTGTGGCAGGCGGCGCACGCCCTCACAGTAGCGCTTCATGTGCCGGTACTCGTCCATGCTTCGCGCGTACCAGAAGCCGTGACGGTCCATGAGGACGCGACAGCGCAGCTGGAAGATGAGCCACCACACCGAACGCGTCTGCACGTACGCAATAAGCGAAGTCTCCGAGCGCGGCTCGACGCTGAGCACGATGCCGGCCTCGGCGCCGCACGTTGCCTCAATGACGCGGTTCAGCACGCCGACACGGTCACGCAACTCGCACGGGAACATTTGCACAAAGATGGGCAGCACCATGGCGGGCATGTTGCTACCGCGGAATGGCGACATGGATGCGGCCATGGCAGATGGCGTGGTCGACGACCACGAACACGAGGTCATGGGCAACGGCTGCGGTACCTGTGGCTGCTGTTGCTGTTGTTGTTGTAACAGCTGTGTCGCCGCCGTGGTCGTAGCGCCTGCGGTGGCAGCAGAGAGAGCCGTCGCCGCAGGCATCATCGCCGTCGGCGACGACGACGACGGCATCGCCGCAACACTGATGATCGTCGTTGGCGCTGGACTCGCACCGACCAAGTAGGGCATGTAGGCTGCAACTCCAATCATTGCACCGTGCACATTGGTCAGTCGCCGCGTCATTGTCAGGCTCGACGCGGGGCCAATGACGTAGACGGCAGGCTGCTGCAACTGCTGCGCCGGCGTCGCCCACAGCGCCAGCGGCGCTGTCGTGTGTGGCATGGCATGAGCAAACGTCGCCAGCGTGGGCGACGGTGTCAACGGTACAAAGTGCTGCTGCAGCTGCGGCTGCTGCTGTGGCTGCGGCTGCGGCGGCAACGGCGGCTGCGGTGGAAATGCGGAGAGCAGATATGGTGACGTAGGGTGTAGCATCGTCATCGCAGCACCACCCACTTGTCCACGCATCACTTGTGTGCCGAACGTCAACGTCGAAGGAGCAGCAGCAGAAGCAGTCGTGTTTGTGGTGGTGGGGTCGCTGTGGCTGACGTGGCCAGTACAAGTGTGCATGTTGTGTGTGACATGATTGCTACTGTTGTTGCTGCTACTGTCGTTGTTGTTGTTGAAGGTGTTGCCATTGACACGCGGCGCAGTATTGTACACGGGCAAAAAGGTCGGCACACCCATCACAGCACTCGTCGACGCCGTCGACCACTGTGGCACACTCTCGCTATGGCGGCTGCTGCTACTGATGTTGTTGGTGGTGGTGGTAGCGTTGTTGCTCTTGTCGCTGTTGTGGTCACTCGCGCACGCGACTGCGGCAGTTGCGCCTGCCGTGTGTGTCCACGCGTACGGCACGGCAAGTGGCGTGGACAGCTGCGGTGTGGTCACTGTCAAGGCGCCGTGTGCGTTGACAGGCGCGTGAGGCAGGACGCACGACGAGTACGTGGCCGTAGCAGCCGCACGGTTGCCTGTCGTTGCGCTCATCATCGCATGAGTGGCAGGGAGAACACTTGTTGTTGCTGTTGTTGTCATTGTTGTCGTCGTCGCTGCCTGACCTGTTGTTACGTGTGTGGCGCCAGCAGGCAAGACGGACGATGTCTGCGGCATGTACTGCATGTACATGCGCTCTTGTGGCTCTTGCGTGGCATTGCACAGGAGACTGGTGTGGTACGGCAGCGCACTGTCGCGGCCGCTCACGATGACGGCCACGTTGGCGCTACTGTTGTTCTTGCTGCTGCTGCTGCTGTTGCCACCGCCACCGTTGCCACACTCGACGGCAGTCGCCGCCGTCACACTGCCATCGTACAGCGCCGTCGCGCTGCTGTTCGCGCTCATGCTGCTGCCGAGCTGCGTGGCCAAGGTGGCCGCGTGCGTCAGCGGTACGTTGCTGTGGCTGCTACTGTTGCTGCTACTGCTACTGTACCGGCTGCATACACGCTCGGGTGTCAGCGGCAACGCACGGCCCGAGTACGCCGCACCAACGCTGTTTGTTGCCAATGAAGTCATAGCCGTTACCAGGTGGTGGCTGCTCGCCTCGTCAACTGCCACCATACACGTCTGCTCGCCTGCTGCTGCTGCTGCTGCTGCTGTTGTTGTTGTCATGTTGTTGTTGTTGTTGTTGTTGTTTGTTGTTGTGTGTGTCGAGTTGCGTGGCATGGTAGCAAGACCGATGAAGCTGCCGGCAATGTCACCGACATGACTACCACCGCTATGCCCGCTGCCCAACCGATCACCATCGTCGTCGTCGCCGTCGCCGTCATCATCGTCGTCGTCGAATGCCGAAAGCAAGAAGCCGAGCTGCTGAGTGTGGTGTGGCAAGGGTGCGTATGGAGGGCTGTTGTGGTCGCCAAGCACACTGCCGCCGACAATGTCAACACGCCGCGCTCCATCGCCGCACGCCGGTGACGCCGTGCCCAAACGCATCACACGCGCAAACGCGTCCACGAGGTCGTCGTCGTCGTCGTTGCCGTCGCGCATGTCACGGGCGTTGGCGTAATGCGTCGCCGTCGGGCCACCGCACAACGGCTGCGTCACATGCTGTGCGTGCATGGGACTGGCCTTATGGAAAGTATGTATGATTATATGTGTGTATGTGTGTATGTATATATACGTACTCGTGCGTCTATGTTCGTCTACGATTATGTGTGTGTGTGTGTGTGTGTATGTGTGGTGTGTCAAAGACTACTTACAAAGGCACTGCAGAGGCTTTGTTTTGTTGTGTGTGGTGTGACGTGTGTACGTTTCGTTTGTTGTTCGTGCACTACTACGTCACGTCAACGTGTGTATATACACATACACACATACATGTGTATGTGTGTGTGTGTGTGTGTGTGCAGATGCAAGTGATATGCAAGTCACAAGTATGCAGAGTACAGCACATGCGACAGACAGGCACACAAGAGCAAACACATGACGACAACGTATGCGTGCATACATGTATGTATGCATGTGTGCACCACGCCTGTCTAGTCGGCAAGCACAGTACCACGTCGCTACCACACACACACACACGCGCACGCACACTTGTTATCTTACTCTTTACACGCTCGCCGTGTACGTGTTGTGCGCACGCACGACGTACGCACAACACGCACGCACAACACACACACACACAATGTGCGGTGACGGCAACGCTGCTAGTACAGCGCGTCGTCGCCGTCGCTGTTGCTGCGTGCGCGTGCCTTGTGACTGTGGCGATGGTGACGGTGTGCGCGGTCGTTGCCGTCGTCATCGTCACGACGGTGGTGGTGACTGTGACGTGGTGAGCTGCTGTGATGATGGTGATGATGACGGTCTTGCTGCTGCTGCGAGTAGCTGTAGTTGTAGTCACGGTCACTGTCACGACTGCGCTTGTCACCGCGGCTGCCACCTCGTGTCGGCTCCTGTGCATAGCCGCCCTGTGCACGATCGTAGCCACCACCACCTTCTGCTGCGACAGCAGTAACAGCACGTCTGTGGCCGGCGTCGTCGCCGTGTGCTCGCCCGCTCGACATCGACTCTGCGTGACCCTCGCGTCCACGGTGCGTGTGGCCGCCATAGTGACTGCTGCTCGGACTGCTGCTGCCGCCGCCGCTGCCGCCGCTATGGTGCTGGTGCTGATGACTGTGGTGGCCGTATGACGACGATGCATAACGATCCGTGTCCGCACTGCTGCGCCCCGCGACTGCACCGCGTGGCGAGTAGCTGCGCAACATCAACGACTGCTGCTGCTGTTGTTGACCGTCTGCGCCGTAGGCGTCATCGTGTCGATAGCCGTAACCGTGGCTACCGCCACCGCCTGCCGCAGTCGCTGTGTACCTTGTCGCCGTCACGCGCGAGGACGTGGCCGTGCCGGGCGGTGGCTGCAGGATGCTGCGAGTGGCGTACGACGTGGCGCCTGCGCGACTCGCAACGGCGCCTTCGTAGTCAAGTGCAGCAGCAGTAGCAGCAACACGATGACTGTCACCACTGCTCGCATACGCCGCATAACCGCCGCCGCCGCCGCGCGGACTGCCACAGGCAGCGTAGTTGTTGTTGTAGCGGTCGCCATACGTTGCAAAGCGTTGCGAGGCGACTGTCGTCGCCGTTGTTGTCGTATGCAGTGTCGCGTCCATGCCAAAGGCACCACCCGCATCACGACCGCCGCCCCAACGCCTGTCGCCAGCTGCCGTGGCAGTCATTGCGCCGCGGTACGCAAACGACGACGGCGGCGACGCCACACGACCGCTGTTGTTGTTGTAGCTGTTGTTGTTGTAGCTGTTGTAGTTGTTGTAGCTGTTGTTGTTGTTGCGATTGTTGTTGTTGTAGGTGCTGCTTGCGCCGTTGCCATAGGTGGCGAGTACACGACGGGCCCAAAAGTCGCCACACACGCGCTCGCGCTCATCGCAGTCGTAGGCGGTGTGGCCTGGCATGCCACAGAAACAGCAACTCAGTGCTCTGCTCGGCACGACCGTCGTGACCGCGTCTGTTGTTGTTGTCGTTGTTGTCGTTGCACCGCTGCACACCGTGTACGCCGACTGCGCCTCCGCGTCGTCCTCGTCATCGCCGCTGCGCTTGTGCGCTACGCGCGGCCGACGACCACAGTCAAAGTGACCACAGCACCCACACACCACACACCGCACCGCCGGCATGCCATCTTGTCCTTGCGGCAGCGTATGCGGCAACAGCACAAACGGCGATGGCGTGACGGGCACACACACGTGACCGCCACCCCCGCCAGCCGCCCCCGCCGCCGGCCGCTTGCCATGACAGCTGCGACACAGCATATTGTTACACTCGGGCTTCTCATGCCCGGCCAGACCACACAGCCAGCACAGCCGCTTAGTAGGCATGTCACCACCACCGCCGCCACGACCACCACGCTCACCACCGCCACCACCACCACCCTGCATCAGATCATAGTAGCGGTGCGGGGGGCGTGACGCGGCAGGAGGCGCAGACGCAGGCGTCGCGTTTGCCGTGGTTGCGGACTGCGGCAACGACGAGGCTGCGGCGGCTCCTGTTCGTGTTGTCGTTGTTGTTGCGTCTACAACGTCGTCGGCGTCGCTATCGACAGCGTCGCCGTCGCCGCCGTCTGTGCGACTGCCATTGCCTGTCGCGGTGACGTTTGTGCTTGTGCCACGTGTCGCCGACGGCGCAAAGGACACTGAAAAGAGTGTAGCCGATGATGACGCAGCAGTGTTGTTGCCTCTGCCTGCGGCAGCGCCACTCGCACCAGCGCCACTGCCCGCAAATGCAGGTGGCTGCGAGGCAAGCGCGCTGCTGCTCGCGTCGAAAACAAACGTGTGCGCCATCGCTGCACTACTGCCGCCACCGTCACCACTGTTGCTGCCCTCGCTGCTGTTGCTTGGCACTTGTGTATGTATCGCTGAGCCCAACACACGCACATCGCTGCCGCCTCTACTCGCAGCCGCAGCAGAAGCAGCAGCAGCCGCCACCTCGCCGCCAATGCTGTTGCTGTTGTTGCTTTGACGCGCCGCTGCGGTGGCACACACTTGCCCTTCGCGGCATTCGTACTCGTAGCCGACAATGTCGTGGTCAGCGTTGTAGATGGCCTTGGCAACGCAGAAGCGACTCATGCGCCGCGCCTTGTGACGTGCACATACCACATACTCATGTGCGCCCACCATCGGCGGTGGTGGCGGCGCCGTCGACGACATGCCTTGGCACACACACACAAACAAACACACACACACACTCGCGTCTATGTATGACACACACTATACTGACGAGAAGGCGCACAGGTGCAGTGCATTGCATACACATGCGTTCCATCGCGCTGTCACACGTGGTGGTTTTTGTACGTGTGTGTGTGTGTGTGTTAGCGCGCATTGCAACATTCATGTAAGCTTTTGCTGTCCATTGACTGACAAACACAGACGCACACATGCACAGAGCACAAGCGATACTGCGCGCACGTGTGTCTGCGCGTGTGTCTGTGTTTGTGTTTGTGTTCGTGTGTGTTTGTGTGTTACGTGTCTGCGCATGTTGACTCGTGTTGCCGTCATGTTACTCCTTCCAAAGTAAGTGTGCGCAAACATACACACACACGCACACACAGATGCTAACGAGCGAGAAGTTACAAAAAACAACAACACAAACAGACGCACGCAAACATCAGCACGAGCAAAAACATCCCTGCTGTCGCTGTTGCAGCTCGTGACGCCGCCGTCATTTGCACATGTCACCCTTACCTACCTTCGCGTCACGCACAGACGCACAGACGCACACACACACACATACACAACAGAATATATACAAAGACCATGTCGTCTCATCCGATACCGTCTTCACCTTTGCACCCTGCCCCGTCCTCTTGTCGCCTGTTTTCTCCTTGACCATGAACGAGCGCTTGTAAGTGTGTGTGTGTGTGTGTGTGTGTGTGTGTGTGTGTGTACCTGCAACGCTTGTCTGCATCGTCGTGTCGTCGTGCCGACTGCCGTGTGCACACAACCGAGCACGAGGACACATCGTGTGCCTGTGCTGGGGTTACGTACACATGCACATGCACATGCTCACACACATACACACACACACACCCATTACACAGACAGAGAAACACAGAGAGAGAGAAGAAAGACGCCTACTTACCGCAGCGCCAGGTACAACAAGAGCGCGAGCACGGCAAGCACTGCGCCAATGATGACATGCAGTGGGATAATGTCACCGCCGGCCTTGTACTTGATGAGCTCATCGCGGTCCATCTCTGACCACTTCTTCGGTGGTGGCGCCGTAGCCGCCGCGGCGGCCGTGGCGCGCTTGCTCGCCGGATCGACGCGGCCGACGATGAGCGTCTTGCTCTTGACGAGCGCCGTGCTCGTGTGGCCGATGCTCTCGAAGCTGTTCGTGATGTCCATGCCGGCCATGTCGCGTATCGGGTCAAAGCCACCGGGGTGCTCGTTCAGCCACGATGTCACGTCGAGCACCTTGTCATACATGACA
The DNA here is from genome assembly GCA_023091115.2 of Trypanosomatidae sp. Fi-14. Lineage (NCBI taxonomy): Eukaryota > Euglenozoa > Kinetoplastea > Trypanosomatida > Trypanosomatidae > Trypanosomatidae sp. Fi-14. Next base: position 42,743 of record JAKVQF020000864.1, on the reverse strand, counting down.
ACCCAGCAGTCGTCATCCTTGTTGTGCTTCTCAATCTCTTCCCACGTGTACAGCTTCAGGTCAGCCTGCGACATCTTGTCAAGTACACAGCGAGAGAAAGCGACGGCGATGGACAGAGAAAGAAAACGCGGTTGTGTAGCGTCGGCTAGCGTTAGCGACAAGTACGCAAACGTGTGTGTGTGTGTGTGTGTATGTGAGTGTGTGTGTGAGGAGAGTAATGACTACTATGTGTACACTATCAGTGTCTTGTGGCGTCACAACTGCAACACAACAACGCATACGCAAAGTCGCACACACACACACACACATGGACGCGTACGCAACGTGACGAGTGCGCACTCTCTCAGCACCATAAGCATGAACTACCGAGTGCTGATCATAGCATCGTTAGTTGTTAGCGAATAAACAAACAAAACGCAAACAACAAACACAGACACTTACACTTACACTTACCATGTAAAGTAACAAAGAGCTGCACACGCACACACGCATGCGCATGTGAACATGTTTTGTGCCCCTCCGCTAACCTTGTCCTCGCCGTTATGACAACTTACGCAACTACGTGCACAATGCATACCGCGACAACGAGCGCGTCGTAGCCCGTGTACACGCGACTTACACAGATATACACACACATACATACGCGCATAAACAAACGCATATAGACAAAGCATCGAAGAAAAAAACAATACGACGACTACACAAACGTCCACGTGTACCTGAGTACATGTGTGTGTAAAAGCAAGCATGCATGCATGTGTGTACATGCATACACGCCCTCCTCTGCCTCTGTCAGTCACTCTGTTTGTTTGTTTGTTTGTTTGTCTGTTTGTTTGTTTGTGTGTGTGTGTGTGTGTATGTGTGTGTACACCGATCGTCAACCGTTACAGGTAGTGCATCGTGGCTTGCATGCTGACAGGCAGCGACTTTACGAGTGACAGTCTGCCAAACTTGCGCGCATACTCGGCCGCACACTTCATCGGTAGCGGTAGCGGCAGCGCGTCGGGCTTGTTCGGGTACAAGTAGCACAGCGCGTAGATGAGGCGTTGCAAGTCACCCAGGTCGATGTTCTTGCGCTCGAGCACCACATAGTACGTGTTTGACGCATGGCCAAGGGTGCAGTTGGCGCTCGTCAAGTAGAAGCTCTCGCGCGCGTGCACGCGCTCGCTGCCTTCCATCTCGTCAATGGCCGTGTCGGTGCAAGTCTCGGTGATGAAGCCGCGTGGCGGATTGCACATCCGCCCAATGCGTGCCCCGTCGCCGCTGAGGGCGGCCTGCACCCTCTCGCCGTTGCTGCCATTCTTCGCCGTGCTGCTCATGTCCCACGCGAAGCGTGTGTGACTGCGCCCTTGCGCCGTCAGCACCGCGTACGACCACTGCGGCAGCACGTCCTTCAGCGTCATGGCGTAGTTTTGCGTCAGCGCAATCTCGCCCTCACTCGGGCAGCCGCGAAAGACGATGACGCTGCCATCGTTGGGGGCGCGAAAGTGCGCCTTGCATGCGGTCAAGAATTCACCGAGGCGACGGCTCAACACCTCCGACGGCATGTCGCGCATCTGTGACGCGGTCGTCTGTGCGGCGCTCGTCGCCGTCGTCGACTCGGCGCCGTCGCCCGCGTACACGGTGCGCTCAGCGCCATGCACCTGGTAGTGTTGACAGTATGTCCGCCATTCACACACACCATTACCACCCACGTCTTCGCAAATGTAAAATGCGACAAAGGCAACCGTGTGCACGGCCTGTTGCTTGCTCTTGCCGCCAAACATGGTGCGCGCAATGCTCGAGCCGGCGTCGGCGCCCACAAGCAGCAGTGGCTTGCTCCGCTTCGCACCACCCTTGCCAAGCTGCGACGACTGCACAAGCGACGGCGCCACATCGCCCACGCGCACGACAAAGTTCAGCTGCCCAATCTTCGCCGCCATTTGCTGCGCCACCATGCGCGGTATGACCGCGTTCATCTGTCGACGCACCACCTGCGACACCACGCCCTGCTGTGTCAGCGATGTCTTGTACGCCTCGTACTTTTCGTCCGCCGCGGCATCGCCTTCGTACAGCTTGACAACGCAAAACGTGCGCTCCCGTTTGTCGATGCGTATGTTCTTTGGGTTGCTGAGCTTGTCGAAGCTTGCCTGCGGCAGATTGACATTGTACTCTTTCAAGCTGCGAGCGATGCTGGCGTATTCACCCTTCAGCTGCTCGTCAACGAGCAGGCGCACGTAGCCAGCACTGTCCTCGTCGTTGTTACTGCTGCTGCTGATCGTGTGTGGGTGGTGCAGGTTGCGCAAGGCCATGGCAAAGCCCATTTGCCGCGCATGCTCCTTCGCCGCCGGGTCGATGATGTCGTAGCCCTTGGCTGTAGGGATGTACACCATTGGCGCCCGCAGCAGTGTACCGCGTGTGCGCAGCAGCTCGGGCGTGAAGGTGATGCCGTACGCACGCAGCATGTCTGTGCACCCCGCGTGCGACGCCAAGCGGCGCAAGGCGTCTTGCACCTTGCGCAGACGGTCGTCTGGGAAGATGGAGCAAATCTGTGGCAGCTGCTGCCGCTGGTCGTTGCTCAGGAACATCGGCTGCAGCAGCTCGGCTGGGTACGCCATCGGCCTGCTGTTGCGCAGCCCCGTCGCACGGCAGAGCAGCAGCGCGCCTTGCGGCTCCAAGTCGAGGTGGTACTTTTGCTTGAAGTATTCGGCATACGTCATGGTCGGGTTGCGCGGCAAGTTGGCCGCGCTGTCGGTCGTCGCGTTGAACAACACCTCCTTGACCTTCAGCACAACATTGTGCTCGGGGGCGTAGTAGGTGGCCACCTTACGACCGACAAGCATCTCACTTGCCTCTCGCTCGTACGCGGACTTGTCACCGCCACAGCGCTGGCGCAGCTCGCGCAAGACGACGCCGCAGTTGCGCCGCTTCGACGTTGACACTGCGTAGCCAACATCGACCTGCAGCACGTCGACCTCACCGTCACCAGCACGGCTGCTGTTACGCGCCTTGCCCTTGTTGCTGCTGTTGCTGTTCGCTGCCGGGTCGATGCGCACGCGCATCGCCTTGGGCACAATCGCCTCCATCGTGACAATGTCGCGGACATGTTCGATGCGCCGGTCGACGTCGATGAAACGCGCACCCACCTGATTCGTGTACACGAGCGACACCGCCTTGCCCACGAGCGCGTTGACAAGTGCACTTTGCTGCGGCAGCTGCAGTCGCTGCAGACCGTCATACGACACCGCCAACGTATAGTGACGCTCCAAGACACCACCCTTGCGCTGCTTCTCGCGCACAACAAACGCGAATGAGCACGGCCAGTCGTCTTCGGGGACGTGCGTGGGCAGCAAGATGCACTGACCTGTGCATACTGCCTGCCGCACCGCGTCAGCCCACTCGGGGTGCTCCTTGACAAGCGCACGCAGCAGCTCGCGCTGCGCGGCAAGCTTCCAGTCGTCACCGCGGACGTCGCTCGCGTTCTTGACAAACTCGTACTTGACCGTGTACATGTGACAGGCAGCGCTCTGCATCTGCAGTGGCACCATGTTCGCGACAACGTCGAGCGTTGCACCGACCAACTCGGGCGTATTCGAGACGAGCTCAATGGCATCCTTCTCAGCAAATGCAGCAGCACGCGAGCTGCCACCACCACCGCCACCACCACCGCCACGCCCGCCGCCGAAGCCGCCACGACCGCCACGGCCACGTCCGTCATGAAACTCACCGCCACCGCCGCCACCACGCCCGTAGCCGAACCCGCCACGACCGCGACCGCGTCCGTCATGAAACTCACCACCACCACCGCCACGCCCGCCTGCAAAGCCGCCACGACCACCGCCGCGTCCACGGCCGCGGTAGTCTTGCATGGCGTGGCCATCGTATGGGTCAGTGTAGCGGCGCGCATCACCACCGCCGCCACCACCACCACGCCAGTCACCGCGTCCACCACGTTGTACAGCTTCGCCCATGACTTCGTGTCACACTTCTTTGCTCTCTTCTCTTTCTTTTTTGTTGGCGTGACAGAGCGAGAATGTGTGTGTGTGTGTGTGTGTGTGTGTGTGTGTGTGTGTGTGTGTGTGTGTGATAGTTGCAGAAACCTTGCATGTACGTGTACACACACGTACACAAGTATGTTCGCACGCGTCAGAGCGCACACACACGAACGCAAACAACAAGACAGTACACGCACATATTGCTGTAAAGTGTAGCAAGCCTCGCGCACAGTGGTACATATGTGTGTCTGTGTGACTGTGTGTGTGCACAGCTTGACATCTTGTCTTATGTAGTGTACTATACTTACAGTGACCGTTATTCTTGTGAAGACACGCATACACACACATGCGCGCATACATTGTCGCGCGTGTTGCGTGTGCTTGACAGTGCTTGTTTTTTGCTTACGTATCGCAGTCATGCGCATACGCACACACACGCACACACACACACTACAGCTCAAACTCTTGTAATGTGTTGCCTGCATCGACGTCCTTGTGCTGCGTGTGGTCCATGTCGACTGCAGCGACAGTCGCGTCAGCGTCGCCCGTCAGCCGCGTACTCACCGCACGCGACAGCGCGGCTGCCGTCTCGTCACTTGTCATCTTACGCGTGCGACGCGGACGGCCACGCGACGGCGACAAGGACACGGCAGCAGCAGCGGCAGCACGGCTGTTGTCGCCGTCGTCGTTGTCGGGCAATGTAAGCAGTTGTGCCTTTGGCTTCCTGCCGCGCTTGCCGGGCGTCTTTGCACCCACCACAGCAGTAGCAACAGCAGCAGACGCAGCAGAAGCACGTGTGCGCTTGACAGCTGCACGCGGCGCTGTGACAGCGGTGCGTGCGTGCGGTAGCGCCGTGGCGTGTGCATCCTTCCGCGGCCGACCACGTCGTCGAGGTGACTGTAGTGAGGGTGCTGCAGCAGTCGTCGGTGGCAACGTGGCCGCACTGGCAATATCGCTTGCTGTCGTCAAACTCGACCACGCTCGTGCTGTAGACGCGGCATCGCCGTCGTCCTCTGCGCCGCCGTCACTACTTGCGCTCATGCTTGACGCAGCAGCAGCCGCAGCAGTAGCCGTTGGCGGCGGCGGCGAGCACGCGGATGTGAGCACGTCGTCAAACTCGAGCAGCAATACACCGTCACGCGTGCTGCTACTACTGCTGCCGCGGTTATTGTCTGCCGCAGCCACGGCCGCCGCCAGACGGTGATGCTCCGTGTCACTGTGATGTGCACCGCCGCCGTCGTCCGCGACGCCACCGCGTACATCACCAGCAACAGCAGCGGCGGCAGCACTGCGGCTACTGCCACCCGTGTACGTGACCTGTGGCCTGCCAAGCTCATCAAGCCTGTCAAAGACGAGTGAGTCGACATAGCTGCCCACGTGCCACAAACGCATCACGTCACTCACGTCGCCACTACCACCGTTGCTGCTGCTGTTGCCGTTGTTGTTGTTGTTGTTGCTGCTGCCGGGAAAGCGCACGAGGACGGCGTTGTGCAGACCACAGTCAACAAACACGCCAAAGGTCGTCACACTTTGTACAATGCCACGCAACACATCGCCGCGACGCAGGTCCGTCGCACTGCGCAGCTCACGTCGCAGCAGGCCCGCGTGGGGGAGTGAAGCACGCGGATCGAGACCAGGGTGCTGCAGCTCGTCCGCAATGAGCTGCAATGTCGCCACACCAAAGCGCGACAATGTCTGCTCCTGCAACTCGTGTTGTTGTGGTTGTTGCTGTTGTTGTTGCATGCGTGACAGCGCCGTCGCCAGCAACGAGGCACGCGCGTCATGTGACATGCTCGCCAGACGACGGCCAAGCTGCGCACACTGCGCTGCAAACGACCGCGTAGTGCGCTGCTCGCTGTCCTGCTGCCCCTCTTGTTGTTGTTGTTGCTCTTGTTGTTGTTGCTGTTGCTGTTGCTCTTCGTGCTGCATGCGCAGCAGCGTGTGCACGAGCGCATACGACTCGGGGTGCAGCCGCGTATTGTCCAGCGGCTCCGGCGAGCTGGGGAAGCGAAAGAAGCCGGCAATGTGCAGATACGTTGCCTCCGTCATGCCCGGCACGCGGCGCAGATCGTCGCGGCTGCACAGCCTGCGCGCGTGACGCGCGAGTAGAATCTGCTCCAGCAGCGACGTTGGCAGGCCGGGGACGTGCTGCATCACGTAGCGGTTCGCGCTGCTCGCGACGACGCCGACAGTCGTCACGCACGACTCGACGACGCGCAGCAGCGCCTGCGTCAGCGCGCGCTCATTGACGTCGTGCTGGTACATGCCAATGCCCATGCTACGCACGGGCACCTTGACCAGCTCGCTCAGCGGGTCAAGCACACGGCGGCCAATGCTCACCGCACCGCGATACATTGGACTGAGTGTAGGGAATTCGCTCGCCGCCGCCTCCGACACCGAGTACACACTCGCGCCCGCCTCGCTGACGACGGCAAACTCAACGTGCTGCAGCGCCGGTTCCTGCACGAGCCGCGCAATGAGCGTCAGCGTCTCCTGGGAGGCGGTGCCGTTGCCAATGACAATCTTGTTCAGCCGATGCTGCAGCATCGCCTCGCGCACGCGGCGTCGCATGACGTCCTCGTCGTGCAAGTGGCACACAAAGCTGCCGAGCAGACTGCCCTGCTCGTCAAGGCAGACGCACTTGACGCCGTTGCGCAGGCCGGGGTCCATGGCGAGCAGACGCGCCTGCGCAAGGGGGCGCTGCAGCAACATGTGACGCAGATTGTCGGCGAACACGTCAATGGCGACGCGCTCAGCGGCCTTGCGCAAGTCGCGCCTGACGGTGTTGTGGACAGTGCGCATGGCGTGCTCATAGGCCACCGTCAAACAGCGCTGTGCAAGGTGACGCTCGTAGCGACTGAAGCGGCTGCCCGTCGCACATGCTGACACCGTGTCGTCACTACTATTACTGTTGTTGTTGTTGTTGTTGTTGCCTCCGTGTGCACGTGCAGCTAGCCCGCGCCACTGCGCATACACGACACGGGTAAACAAGCCGTGACTCGACGACGCCGGCGGCATGTCCACCTGCAGCACACCCTCGCGCTCCCCACGCGACAAGGCCAGCACAATGTGACTGCGCATATGCCGCACCGGCCACCGCTTGCCATCGTAAAACGCATAGTGCTTCTGTCGTCGCACAAAGGCGGCGTCGTCAAGCGCCTTGGCCGTCGCCTTGCGCGCCGTCCGCACCACGGCGCTCGTCAACTGCCCATAGCGAACTGTACAACGCAGCAGCTCGTCGCGCAGCGTCAGTGTGCGCTGCAGGTGCTCATCGACGAGCGCAACGAGCAGTCGCTCGGCGTCCTCGGCGTCGATTGCGTGGCGTCTCTTGTCGCCGCCACTACTGTTGCTGCTGCGGACAACAACGTCGCCGTTCGCGCCCTCACGCGCGCCATGCATGGCGTCCTTGTTTTCGTCTTGTTGCTGCTGCTGTTGTTGCGCAGCTCGCATGAATGCCGCAACGTGGCGCTGCAGTGCTGTGGGCGATTGCAGTGCCGGGTGGGTGTCTGTCGTGCTGTGCAGCAGCAGCTCGGCGAGCGTCGCGAGGCCGGCGTCACGTGCGCGCGCGGCGAGGCTTGACTTGCGCTCCTTGTACACTTCCCACAGATCCTCGAGCTGACTCAGATGCAGCATGCGGCAGAGGCGATCACGCAGCTCGGGCGTCAGCAGGCCACGCTGTTGCAGGCTGCGCAGCATAAAGGCACGACGGCGGTGCACCTCCGCAGCCTCGCGCGCCGTATCGAGCACGCGGCGCAGCATGTGCTCATCCATGTGCCGTGTCTCTTCTTGTCGATAGCGCGCGAGAAAGGGCACCGTGGCGCCTTGCTGCGTCTGCTCGAGCACGTAGCGCACTGCCCGCGCACTCGCCGCGACGCGCGTCGCCACCAGCTCGGCGAGCTGCGCCGGCGGCATGGCACTCTCAGCCGCACTACGCCTTGCCAAGTCGCTCTCCGCACCGTCGTCCTTGTCGTCCTCGTCATCGTCGTTCTTGGCGCGCTCTGCGTCGTCCGTCTGCCTCTTGCGCCTCTTCGTGTCGCGTGCGGCGTCGAGCGCGTCGTCGGTCGCACGTCTGCGCGGACGCTTGCGTGTTGCTGTGGCCTTGTCGACCTCGTCATCATCGTCGTCGCTGTCGCTGCGCTTGTTCTCCGTGTCACTGTCGTGTGCGGGTGTTGTGCGGCGCCGCTGCACGGCGGCGGCAACAGTTGTCGTGCTGCTGTACGCACGCTTCGCACTCACACGACGCTGTGCGGCTGTCGACTTGACAAGAGCAGCAGCACCGCCACGACGCATGGGCGCAAACAGTCGCGCGTGTGCGTGTGGTGGTGATGGCGGCAGCAACGACAAGCGTGTTCCGTGTGCCGTCTGCGGTGTCGTGCACAGCGGCGACTGCCTCGGCGACACCGTCGCAGCACACACAGGCGCAGTGCAACAGTAGTAGCGGCAACTGCGGTAATGGCACGTGTACAGCGACCGAGCAAACGCGACGCGCACACACGCACCGATGCGAGTGATGTACATGCACGTCACCACACACACACGTATATACACACACCACAACGTCTTCGAGCACAAAAGCAAACAAAAGATGCAAGACAACATGAATGTGTACGTGTGTGTACGCGCAGAGGCAAGGAGGCACACAGTGTGCACACACATGTGCGTGTGTTTGTATGTGTGCGGGATTTGGTGAGGGTGGGGCCGTATATAGAAGCAAGTTTTGCGCGCACGTGGACGTGTGTGCAAGCGCGACATGTGTGTTTGCAGGTGTCACACTTTTGGTAACATGTACATACATAACATGTATGCATGCATGTCTGAGTGTCTGTGTGTGTTTGTTTTACTTGTGTTTCTTTGCGTCTCTTCCTGTCCTGTGCCACGCACACCTGGTCGCTCGTGTGCAACGCACACGACCATAGTTTGCCGTTTACAAACGTCGTCTTTTGTGCTTCGCATGTACCGCACCGCATGCTCTCTTTGCTGTTGCGCGTGTGTCTGTGCGACTGTGTGTGCATGCATGCGCACACGGTCTTGACAAGCTGTGCAGCTATCATGACTGTCAGCTGCTCACTTGCACGCACGCACATGTCTACGTATGCATGTGCGTGTGCGTGTGCGTGTGTGTGTCAATATACAGATGTGCACGTCACGTGCGTACCTGCGCATGTGCACGTGCAGCGCCCATGCCACACACACATACACACACATACACAAACATGCACATACATATGTTGCCTTCACATGTCATGCTAGGTAGAGCAAGCACGCCTGCCACACAACACGCCACGCACACCGACACATGTGCGAGTGTGTTTGTGTGTTTGTGTACAAACAAGTAACGCGAGAGGGGTGCGTATATACACACACACATACATATACATATGCTTACGTACACACACACACACACACAGAGTTGTACATACAACAGTCACGTCCATGCACACAAACAAACACAAAACAAAGTAACACGAACAGAACGTGAAGTAAAAATTGTCGTGCAAGTAGGTGAAAGCATGACAGACACGAAAAGTACATACAAAAGACACAAACATAGACACGCACACACACACGCACACAGGCACGCACACGCACGCACACAAAGTAACGGACAAGCATGCACACGGAGGAGTACACAACAAAGCGTAGCACACGGTGGCAAGTACACATGTCAACGTATGTGTACGTGTATGTGCGCGTGTTGCGCACATGTGTGTATGTGTGTGCGTGCGTATGTGCACGTTTGCTGTGAGTGCAGGGGAAAGTTGCTGAAAGAAACAGAAAGGAAGAGGGTGCTGAGAAGGACACACAGAGGGTGGGAGAGAGGGGGTGTGGGTGTTGACTTTTGTGCTATTGTAAGTGTGTGTGTGTGTGTGTGTGTACATTTGCTAACACACATGTGCGCGCACGTACACACAAAAACATACATATACATACTTGCGTTGCTACTTGAACGGCAGCACGACAGCGAGCTGCAGCAGTGAGCCACCGGCGATGCCAAAGAGCAGGCACACACCCGCGACCTGCTCCGCAAACACGCGCTCGCCCTCCGACGTGAGACTGGGGGTGGCGGGGGTGTAGATCATCGTCAGTGTGCCAAAGAAGCCATTCGTGACGGCCAGCAGTCCCGCGATGACGTACGCGGCGGCGTGTGTCGGTATCTTGTGCACCGCACACAACACCATGAGCGGAACAAACACGACACGCACGGCGGCGCCGACCATGACGACACGCCGGGGCAGCCACAGACGACGCCACAGCGTCAGCGAGCGGCCAAAGATGTCACCAAAGTGATACACCGCCACCAGCACCGTCGTGAACCACTTGTCACTTGGGTCGACCGCGATGAGCGCGCCGGGGTACATAATGTACGTGACAAAGTACACCCCAAAGCACGACAGCATCATTGGGTAGATTTTCCACGCCACGGTGCGCAGCTGCACCTTCTGCACGAGCATCGACGTCGTCACGGCGGCCTCGCCGTCGCTGCCGCTCGCGTCGTCGCTGCCGTGTCGCGGCTGCAGCTTCTGCTCCGCGTCGGGCGCGACGAGCGCGGCCACGTCATCGGACGCGATGTCGTTGCCGCTGCCGTCGTAGCGCTGACGACGAGGACGACCACCATCCGCACCTGCCGTCTCCACCGGCTCACTCGCCACCACCGCCTCGCGCGGATGCTGATGCTGCTGCTGCCTCGTGTGCTTGTCGCTGTTGCTCACATCATCGTCGTCCTGCCCGTTGCCACCGTGGCTCGTGTCACCGCTCGTCTTCGTCGTCACGGACGCTGACGACGCGGCGGTGGCCGGGTCCACGGGCGTGTACACCCGCGCCCACGGGCCACCACGCGCACGCAGCTCCGCAATGTGCCGCCGCGCACACGAGTTGTAGTGCATGGCAAAGAGCAGCAGCGAGCAGACGACAATGATGCCGAGCGCAATGGCAAAGTAGATGATCGATTGCACCCGCACCGAGTCATAGTCTGAGGACATGGACGAGAGCAAGATGAGCTGCGCAACCGACGACACACAGCCCGAGATGGAGATGCCAACCATGACGGCGGACAGGTGCTTGCTCGGACACGGACCAAACAGCGCAAACGTCGTATTCTCAAAGTACGCACGACCAATGCCGCCAATGAAGGCGGCAATGATGATGCCAGCAATGGCGCGTGGCTCATCAACGTGGGTGTGTGGCATGATGAGGATGATCAGCAGCTCGATGATCATCAGCAGCGAGGAGGCCTGCAGACGGAACATGAGCGAAAAGCGGCACATGAACTGCGTCAAGTTGAGCGGCTCAAAGGTGCCTTGTGTCACCTCGGTGATGACGGTGTAGAAGGTCAGCACCTTGGCCCAGAACGTGGCGTATGTTGCCGTCGCATCTGGGTTGTCTTGCAGATACTTGTAATAGTCGAGCATGAAGGCGGGCGCCGAGTTGACGGCATTGACGCCAATGATGAGTGTCACACCCGCGACGAGGGCGGTGACGAAGAGGACGAACTCGGCCCAGCTCGTGAAGCCAAGCAGCGCCATTGCGCGAGTGCAGACACGCAACAAAAACACACACACACACACGCAAACACTCTGTGCAGCCTTGTACATGTGTGGGTGGACGAGGGTGTGTGTACAGCAAGAGCAAAGCAACAACACATGTGTGCAAAACACACACGCATACATACACACACGCATACATACACACACGTCACACTGCTTGCGTCCGCGCAGTCGCTTTTACACGTCCATGCACACAAAACACACGGGGCGCTACAGGGTGCACATGTGTGCACGCGTACGCCTGCCTGCTATGTCAACAGCGACAACGTACAAATACAAACACACGCTTATGCATGCATACACACATACACAACACAACGCGCACACACATACAGACACAAACATACAGTTTCGTCACTAGTCAGTCAACGCACACGTTTACACATCGTCAGGACAACAAACAAAGACAGTCACACATACACACATACACACATACACACAAATGTACACGGACACGTGTCAAGGCGCGCAAACATGCACGTGCGCGTCTGCAGCACATACGCACGGAAAACAAAACATCCGAGAAGACATACGACTGCATAAACCTTTACACATATATACAAACGCATGCATACAACCCTCTTGTCACACACAAACACATGTTGGTGGGTGTGGGTGTGAGTGTAGGTGTGCGGCTCAACGGGTCACGCAACACGAGTGCATCAACGAGCAAAACGACAAAGATACTGTATGCGTCAATGCATACAAGTACGGGACAACGACGCCGCAACACCGGCACGCACACACACACAGAGAGTGTGCAATACACGTACAGTGTGTAGTGGTGGCAGTGTCGGCGAACAAGCGTGTAACATATATGTATATTTTGTATATATCTCTGAGCGTCTGTGTGTATACGCAAATACACATGCAAAGCAGAGTGCAGGCGTAGACGTAAGCTGAGGGAGATGCGAGGGCAAGAGGTGCGTGGGTGGGGAGTTGACGTATTTGTGTTGTGTGTGTGTGTGTGTACATGTGTGTACATGTGTAGGCAGGTACACACACGCAAGTAGGCAGACATGCGGCGCATGCACGTCCGCGGTTTTTGTCGTCTTGTTGCATGTTTTTGTTGCTGCGTCACACACATACACCACACGCGCACATATGTGCGTACGCAGCTTTGTATATGCGTATGCAGGCATACATAGCCAGCACATACGCGCATACATACACACACACATACACACACAAGAGTGCAGAAAAGGGGCGGAGAGGCGAGAGGAGGCAAGATAGGCAGAACAGTGCAAAGCACATACACAAACACATACACACACATACACGCGCGCGCACACATCACAGAGGCAGCACGACAGCGAGCTGCAGCAGTGAGCCAATGGCGCAGCCTGCGAGCAGGCACACACCCGACGCCTGCCCCGCAAGCGCGCGCTCGCCGTCGGTGACAAGCTCGTCCGTCTCGGTCGTGTACACCATCGTCAGTGTGCCAAAGAAGCCATTCGTGACGGCCAATATCGCCGTGAAGACGTACGCGGCGGCGTGTGTCGGTATCTTGTGCACCGCACACAACACCATGAGCGGAACAAACACGACACGCACGGCGGCGCCGACAATAACAACGCGACGGGACGGCCACGTACGCTTCCACATTGACAGCACACGACCGGCAAAATCGCACACATTGTACACGGCCATGAGCGTCGTGGTGAACCAGTCATCGTCGGGGTCGACCGCGATGAGCACACCGGGAAACATAATGTACGTGACAAAGAAGACGCCGTAGCATGACAGCATCATCGGGTACGTCTTGCGCATCACGGTGCCCAGCCGCGCCGTCTGCAGCAGCTCCGATGTCGTCGGCGCATAGTCGACCTCGTCAACGACGTCATTGTCATCGTCGTTGCCAATGTATTTGGGCTCATTCTCCCTCTCATTGCCGATCAGCGCCGTGCCGCACACGTGCTGTTGCTGCTGCGACGACTGTTGCGGCAGTACGACGCCGTCCTTGTCGCCCGCCCCCGCCACAGGCTCCGACATGGCACGCTGCTCCTCGCTGAGCATCGCCATCGCGGCGGCTGTTGCCGTCGTCGCGCCGCTTGTGCTCGCGTCATCGCTTGCCTGCCGTACGCCGCCGTCGTCGTGCATGTGCCGCGGCTGCCGCGTCACGCGGCGGTACATATTCGCCCACACACTGCGCCTTGAACGAAACTCGGCAATGTAGCGCTTTGCGTACGGATTGCACAGCAGCAGCACGAGCAGCACCGAGTTGATGACGAAGATCGCGAGTGCAATGGCAAAGTACAAGATTGACTCGATGAGCAGGTTGTGGTAGCTGTTCGGCATCGACCCGAGCAGGACAATCTGTATAATCGACAGCAGCACACCGCACAGGGCGGCACCGATGAGAATGCCTGACATGTGCTTGCTCGGACACGTACCAAACAACGCATAGCCCGTGTTCTCGTAAAACGCCCGCCCGACGCCGCCAATGAAGGCGGCAATGATGATGCCAACCATCGCGGCCGCCTCGGGGGTGCGGGTGTGTGGCATGATGAGGATGATCAGCAGCTCGATGATCATCAGCAGCGAGGAGGCCTGCAGACGGAACATGAGCGAAAAGCGACACATGAACTGCGTCAAGTTGAGCGGCTCGGCAATCGTCTGCGTTACAAGTGTCACAATCGAGTAAAAGGTCAGCACCTTGGCCCAGAACGTGGCGTATGTTGCCGTCGCATCTGGGTTGTCTTGCAGATACTTGTAATAGTCGAGCATAAAGGCGGGCGCCGAGTTGACCGCTGTCACGCCGACGAGCATGGAGATGCCACTGAAGAGGCTGGTGACAAACAACGCCACATCGGCGCCACTCGTAAAGCCAAAGAGACCCATTGTGCAAAGGCAGACACGCAAAAAACACACACACACAAACACTCTGTGCAGCTATGTGTGTGTATATATGTGTGTGTGTACAGCAAGAGCAAAGCAACAGCACATGTATGCGGCAAACACTCACACATACACGCATGTTGCGCTGCTCGTGTCTGTGTGCGTGCTTGTCTGTGTGCATGTGTACGCTCGTGACCTTGTGTTGCCTTACATGCCTTGCTCCTCGCTGCCTACGTCGTCATGTGTGTGTGTGTGTGTGTGTGTGTGTGTGTGTGTACATGCATCGCATGCGCAAGTATGTGTCTGTCTGTACGTATATACATCGCTTCGCGCCTCTCCGCTACTATACATGATCGCCACTTGTCCACCTATACATTCACGCACACACGCAGTTGCTCGTATGTACATCTGCAAGAGCAGCTACGTGGACACGTCGTGCATGCGTGCGTGCGCGCATACGCAAGCGTAGCAAACGACGAACAAGCCACACACACACACACACACACGCGTGTGTACGCATGGCAGCAAATGACTACATACACGTGTGTAAGCAAGGCGTGTGTGTGTGTGTGTGTGTGTGTGTGTGTGTGTGTGTCTGCGTACGTGTAAGGATGCAACTTGCTGCACTTGCTTACATACATCAGCCCTACTCCTACACACACACACACACACTACCCGCGCATCGCATTCTCAGTAAAGTGCACAACAAACATGTACGTCTCGCCGCTGCTGCGACGAATCTCCTGCACACGCATCAGACAACGGAACTGCTCGCCATCGCAGCGCTCAGCGATGACCTCGCGTGTGACCTCGCCACCCTGCATGCTGCCGCCGGCGACAGCAGCAGCAGCAGCACCAGCTGTAGCACCAATGGCGACACCGCCGCCGCTGCTGCCGCCGCCCACACCGCCCGCTGCACGACACCAGTGCGTGTACTGCTGCACAAACGGCATCGACAGCACGTTATTGTTGTTGTTGTTCATCATCATACTACTGCTGCCGCCGCCACTGCTGCTGCTGCTGCTGCTGGCGTTCATCAGCGACTGGGCCGTCAGCCCGTACCGCCCACTCGACGCCGCAGTGGCTGTGCCGAGGAGGCGGTAGGCGTCATTGCGTGGAAAGAGCACGTCAATGTTGCGGCCAAGAATGTGGTCGCGCACAAAGCGAAAGAGCCGCTCCGCGGCCGCGTTGAACACGCGTATGACGCCGTCACCGTCCGCCATGACAATCGCATCCGGGCTGCGCTCAAGAATGCGCTCGCCAATGTTCGCACTCCGCGCAAAGCGCGACCGTGCAAGGGCGTCATGCACGAGCACAACGAAGAAGCGCGTTGTATTCGTCGTCGTGGCTGCTGCTACTGCTGCATGGCTGCTGCTGCTGCTTGTTGTTGTGCTGGTGAACTCGTACACGTGCAGCTCCGTATTGATCGTCTTGTCGCCCGCACGCGTACACGCACGCACGCATGTGCGCATGCGTGACTGCAGCGTCACACGTGCACCACCACCACCACTGCTGCTGTTGCTGTTGCTGTGGTGTTGATCGTCGTTGTCATGTTGCGTGCCTGCCGCTGCACTCGCCACGTCCGCGCCGCTATTGTGCGGTTGCAGCGCAAACAGGTGCTGCAGCTGCGCACGCAATGCGTGTATGGCGTGTGTTTGCGCACCGTCTGCAACGTCAATGACGCACTCGACACTGCGCACCGTGTCATGCGCTGCTGCTGCTGCTGCTGCTGCTGGCTGTGGACCTGCCTTGTCGCGTTGACTGCGGTTGTTGCTGTTGCCGCTGCCACTATCCGCAAACAGACCAGCCACACCACCATGCACAAGAGCAGCGGCAGAAAGGCGACGACGCGCACGCAACGCTGCTGTCACACCGCTGCTACTGCTGCTGCCGTCACGGCCACAGCCAAACAACTGCGCAGCCGCCTCGTTCAGCGCCACCACCTCGTCATTGTCGCGGACAAGCAGATACGGACTGCGTGTGCACACATCGAGGGTGTCGAGCAACGCGCGACACAGTCGCCTTTGCTGTGCGGCGGCGTGATCGGTGAGCTGCAGCAGCAACAAACGTCGCCGCGCCGGCCCGCGCATGCCATCCAGCCAACGAGCCTGTACCTCGCACAACATCGGCACCACGTCGACATCGTCGTCGTCGTCATCGACGTTGTTGTTGCCGTCTCCATCACGGCCATGGACAGCAGCAGTGCTATTGTTGCTGTCGTTGTTGCTGCGTACGCGACCTTGACGCCACATGTGTACGACTGCGCTCACACACACATCGCCACCCGCCCCAGCACCGCGACCAACACCAACACAGCGACCTCGTCGTTGACGACCGCGCGCACACGCCGCGGACGTCGACGTCAACGACAACTGCTGCGAGGATGTTGTTGTTGACGACGTCGTCGTTGTTGTCATGACACCGCTGCTACGCTCCTGTAACAGCGTGCCATAGACACTGTCATAGACGCCCTCGACGACGTCCCTCACATCGGCCGCACCGCAACGGTGTGCATCACCGCCGCACGCAACACCACCACCACCACCGCCTCGTGCCGCAGCCGCAGCCGCCTCGTCGTCGTCGATGCCATTGTCAACGTCGTCCGCATCACCGTCACCGTCGTCGTCGTCATCGTCGTCGAGTTGTTGCTGTCGCTGCTGCGCCTGCGCGGCGGCGGCGGCCACACTCGCACGACGCAGCCGCGCAAACAACAGCGACAGCACACGCGGCCGCTGAAAGAGGACGGCGGCCTCGCCGTCGAGCAGCGTGTGCGCCGGCACACCAAACGCGCGCTCCGCCGCCGCGTTCACGCTGCACACGCGGAAGCAATGCGTGCGTGCCGCTGCTCGACCAGGCGCGGCGGTGATGGTCGCTACACGCGCGCGTTGTCGTGTCTGACGTCCGTCAGCGCCGCCCCCGACGCGATCGTCGTCACCACCGCCAGCGCCATCGTCCTCGTCGTCGTCCTCGTCGTCGAGGTAGGCGTCATCGTTGATGTCATCGTCCTCTTCGCTGCTGCTGCCGCTGCCGTCGTCGTCCTCGTCGCCGTCGGCGCCGCTGGCGTCGTCGTCGCTGCTGCTGTCATCGTCGTAGACGTCTGCGCGATCGTTTGTGCTGCGTACATCGCCGTGAGCATCGTACAGAGCAACGCTGTCATGGTTGTTGCTGCTGCTGCCGTTGTTGTTGTCGTCGTCACCGCCGTCGATGGCGTCTGCCGCCGTCAACAACAGCGCCTCACCTGTCATTCGACCGCCTGTCGGCGTCGTTGCCGCCGTCGCCGCATGCATCATCGTCGTCGACAGACTACCGCTGTTGTCGTTGTTGTTGCCATTGCCGTCGCTGTTGTTGTAGTGCAACAGCGGCAGCCGTGTGGTGGCAAAGTGCGACGAGCGCTGCTGCTGCTGCTGTTGTCGTCGATGACGACGACGGCGACGACGGCGATGCTCGTCGACGCACTGCACCACCAGCGCGGGGGTGTCGAGGTAGTGCAACAACGCCTCGTAGCGCTGTTGCGTGCGCTCGCACACACGCTGCATACGCGCATCGGTGAGCATGACATAGTACATCGGTAGTGCAGCTGCACTGCTGCTGCTGCTGCTGCTGCTGAGATCGTCCGCGTCACAGACGTGTGCGTGCACTTCAATCATGCGGCCGTCACGCGTGAGGGCGTGCAGATTGTGCAACACGCGACGCAGTCGGTGTGATGTGGTGTTGTGTGTTGCTGCTGTTGCTGTTGCTGTTGTTGTTGTCATGGCCGTTGTCGGCGCCATTACGGTGGTCGTCGTCGCAGCACTGCTGCCGTGTGCAATACTGCCGCCGCTGCTGCCGCCGTCGTCATCGACGTGCATCGGCGGCTGCTGCTGCTGCTGTTGCTGTTGTTGCTGCTGTTGCTGCTCTGCGAGCAGCAGTTGTTGTGCACGTGGCAGGACAGTCCCCATGTGCTGTCCGGCCAGCTCGGCGGCCGCGTCGTAGCCGAGCAGACGCAGTGCGTGCACATTCACATCGACGACGATGTGTGCGTGCGAGATGAGCAGCAGCGGTTGTGGCAGGGCGCGCAACAGCGCCGTGTGCAGCTGCTGCGCCCGCGGCACGGCCACGTCGCCGCTCGCGTCCACCACGTAGACGAGCGACAGGGCCTCGGCGCCGTCGTCGGCGTCGTGCTGCGGCAGCGTGCGCGCGTGGACGCGCACCGGCACACGCACACCGCTGCGCATACGCGCCACTCGCCACAGCGACAGCTGCCGCGGCGCTGACGCGTGTGTGGTGCGTCGCGCGGCGGCCGATGACGACATTGTTGTCTGTTGTTGTTGTGGTGTGTCACTCGCCGTTGTTGTTGTTGCTGTTGCGGACAACAAGTGCAGCAGCACGTCGCGCTCCTCGGCAGCCACGCGCGTGGCGGCATCGCCGTCACCGTAGCCGTCCTCGTCGTCCTCGTCGTCGCCGTCATCGTCATCATCGTCCTCGTCGTTGTTGTTGCTCTTGTCCCGGTCAGCGAGCATCATCGCCACGGCGTCCTCTCCGTTACCGCGCGCACTACGCGACGGCGCCGACGACGACGATGGCGGTTGCTGCTGCCGTCGCTGCTGCTGTTGCTGCTGTTGCTGCTGCGATGCACGACGCCGCTCACGCAGCAGCAGCGTCGTCACGGGTGCGTTGATGACCTGCGCGGTGGTGACGCCAAAGAACGCCTCCGCGGCCGGTGACAGTCGCCGCAGCAGTCCGCCATCGCTCGTAATGAGCAGCAACGGCACAGGGCTGTGCTCGACGATTGACATGTTTAGCTTCCTCTTCGCGTGCAGGGCGTTGATGCTCGTCGTGTCAATGAGCTGTGCGACGTACAACGCCGTGGTGTGGTGTGCTCTCGCGGTGACAAGGGCGCCCTTGTCGCCGTCGCCGCGGTGGTGACGACGGTGGTGACGACTGTGGTGATGGTGTCGTGTGCGACTGCTGTTGTTGTTGTTGTCGTGTTGCGGGTGGCCGCCCTCGTCATCATCGCTGTCGTCATCGCCGCTGTCACCATCATCGTCGTCGTCGACATCGTGGTGCTGCGCATCGTCCTCGTCGTTGCCGCCGTCGCCGCGACGAGCCTGCAACATCGTCTGCAGCACCGCCGCCGCCGTTGGTGGCAGCACAACACGTCGCAGTGTCAACTCAGCGGCAAAGGTGCTGCCATCGGCACGACGGCCCGTCACGGCGCGTTTGCGACTGACAACATTGTTGTTGTTGTTGTTGTTGGCACCTCCTGTTGCTGCTGCTGCTGTTGTTGACGCTGTGGTGGTTGTTGACGTTGTTGCAGCTGCTGCTGCTGCTGCTTTAGCCGTCATCATGCTGCTCGCACTCATCGTTGCTGTGCAGCTCGCCAACATGTCACGCAGCCCCGCCGGCGACGTGGCAAACTCAACGACGAGCGTGTCCAGTCGTCGGCCGAGCAGCGGATGGGCGTGCGCGCGCGTTGCGCTGCCGCTGCTGCTGCTGCTGCCGCCCCACACCGCAGTCGCGCTGTTGTGCAGCCATGGCCGCTGCCACGTCGACGCCGTTGCCTCGGCGGTGGCCGTGTTGCTGATTGACGTGACGGTGCCGCCGCCGCCGCCGCCGCCGTCGACGAGGCCAAAGAGCGTAGCGGCTGACAAGCTTGCGTGGTGAATGACACCGTCGTCATCGAGCACGAGCAGCGGATCAGGCGACACGTCGAGGATGCCCGCGAGCATCGCCTGCGCACTGCGCACCTGTGCGCGCGCGACGCCGTCGTCGATGCGGCACACATACAGCGTCCGCGCAAACGCGTCCGTCATCGCCTGCAGCGTCAACACGCCCGGGAAGTGTGAGCCGTCGGCGCGGGTGCAGCGCAGACGCGAGTGCAGCTCCGCCAGGCCCAGTCGCTGCGCACGCACGTAGACCTGCGCGAACCCGGCCTCACCACCGCTGCCATCGTCGTCGTTGTTGTTGTTGTTGTCCGTGTCATTGTGTTCGTCGGAGGGCGACGGTGACGGCTGTTGCTGCTGCTGCTGCTGCTCTGTTTGTTGCTCACTCTTGTTGTTGTTGTTGCGCGAGTGCACTGCTGCTGCTGCAGCCCCTGTGTCACTGCCGCCGCCGCTCGCGGCAACATCGTCCTCGTACGCGACCAGTGTGCTCATCGCCCGGCCCACCATCTCCTGCGCGCTGGCGTAGCCAAAGGTGGTGTACGCGGCGCGGTTGCACGCCACCACGACATTGTTGCAGCCCAGAATGAGCACACACGAGGGCTGCAGATCCATGTACGCCTGGTATGTCTGCCGCCCCGCGTGCAGCTGCAGCGCATTCGTCAGGTCATTGAGGTACGCCACATAGCGGTTCTTCAGCCGATCGTGCTCGACGACGACCTCGTTGACCGTCAGCAGCATTGGGAATGTGCTGCCGTCGCGGCGGCGGCCGTCGGTGTACGTCGACACGCTGCGCGCCTCCGCCACCCGCGCCGCCGCCCGCGCGTCGCGCACGAGCAGCGGACGCACCACGGCGGCATCGACGAGGAAGCGTTCAATCGGCTGCCCGACAATGTCATCGTCATCGTCGTCGCCGTCGTCATTGTCATCGCCATTGTTGCTGCCGTGCTGTTGCTGCTGTTGCTGCTGCTTGTTGCTCTTGTTGCTCTTGTTGCTCTTGTTGTCATCGTCCATGCCGCCGACAGCGGCGCCCTCCTCGGCGCCGCTGTCGGCGCCGCCGCTGCTGCTGCTGTTGCGACCACACCAACGCAGCTGCTGGGCGGCGGCGGGGTTGCAGTAGACAATGCGTCCGTCCCACGCGAACTGCACCATCGGCACAGGAATGAGCTCCGCAATGGCGTGGGTGCGCACCATCTCACGATCGAGCAGCGCGTCATCGCGGGTGTCGCGAATGCGCACCGCGTACGCGACGCCCTCGCCACTGCTGCTCGCCGTCGACGGCGACGTCGACGAGGACGATGTCGAGGACGAGAACGCTGCCGTGGGTGACGGCAACATCGTCGCGCGCGGGTCTGCCGTCAGACTGCCGCCGTTGCCGCGCAACGACACGTGTGTCATGCTCGTCGGTGACGTGTACGCGCCACTGTGCTGTGCTGCTGACGATGACTGCTGCTGCTGTTGTTGCTGTTGTGTGTGCGACAAGAACGACGTCGACGACGTCGACGACGACCTCGCGCTCGCTGTTGTTTGCAGCGGATTGGCCGACAGCGTCGGCAGCGCCAACGGCACCGCCTTAACGAACACCTCAACAGGGATGAGTGTACCGTTGGCTGCGCGTACGGTGCGCTGCAGCAGCGTGTCGGTGACGTCAAACGCGTGTGCGCCTGCCGCTGCCACGGCGCTGACGGCGGGCGGCGATGACGGCGACAGCGGCGGTGGTGTCGGTGTGGTTGCGGCGGCGGCAGCAGAGGACGGCGACGACGTCGCGGAACGCGACGAGGGCGTCGTAGCTGCCGTCGTCGGCGCCGTCGTACGCATTGTTGTCGCTGTTGCAGCAGTCGTTGTCGGCGTCATCGCATGTCGGCTGCCGTGCTCGCGTTTGCCGAGTGTTGTCGCTGCAGCTGCAGCACCACCACCTGCACTGTTGCTGTTGTTGTTGTCGACGCTGTTCTGCTTGCCCTCCTCGTCGCACGGCAGCGACGGCACGAACCAGTGGTGCAGTGGCCTGCCAACCACCTCGCCAGCGCGGACACTGAGCAGCCGCTCCATGGCGTCGTTGCACACCGTCACCACACCGGCACCATCGAGCATGAGCAGCGGCACGTGCGAGGCGTCAAGGGTGAAGCGCAGCAGCGCCTGATGCTGCTCGCGTGCAACGTCACGCGTGACATTGCGCACAAACACGGCGTACAGCGTCCCGCCACCACCGAGCACACCCGCAACATCCTCGCTCGTCACGCCAGCAGCCGCGTGATGATGATGCACAGCGGCCGCACCACCGCCACTGCCGTTGTTGTTGTTGCTGTTGCTTGCGCCCGTCATGTCATCGACACCGCCCACACCACCACCACCGCTGCTGCTGCTGCTGCCATTGTTGTTGTTGTTGTACACCACCTTCACCCGCGCCTCGGCGGCGAATGTGCTGCCGTCGCGTCGCAGTGCACAGAAGCGACGTACGGTGCCGTCGGCGTAGCTCACGCCAACGTCGGCGAGGGGGCCGAACAACACATACGCCGCCGCCGCCGCCGCCGACACGTTCGCCGTCGTCGACGACGCCGCGCCGGCGGCCGTCAGCGAGCCGGCGTGGGCGGCGGCGTGCGAGGCGTGATGTTGCTGCTGCTGCAGTGGCGTCATGCCGCCGCCGGCGGCGCTGGGCGAGTGTGCGTGTGTGCCGCCATCTCGCGGGCTCGGCGTCGACAACGACGCCGCATGACTGCCGCTGCTGCACAGACTCGTGCTGTTGCGCATGCTGTGCGGCGTCACACTGCCGCTGTTGCTCTGCCCATATTGTTGTTGTTGCTGTGCCTGTGCCTGTGCTTGCTGTTGCTGTTGTGTTCGTATCGGTGTGATCGTTGTCGGCGCGACGAGGGCGTGTATGCTGCGCCGCAGCAGCAGCTCATCACGCGTGTAGCCAAACTCATCGAGGGCGGCGCGGTTGGCGTGTACAATGACGCCGTCACTGGCACGCAGCAGCAGCAACGCGTGGGGGTGGGCGGCGGCGGCGGCGTCGCACACGCGCCGCTGTCGCGCACGCTGCTGCTCCTCGGCCAACGGGCAGACGAACCCGACGAGGGCGCCCTGGGCGACGTTCGGCGCGGCCACCTCGCGCCATCGCACGAGCAGCGGCACCACATGACCGTCCTTGTGCCGCCCAACGAGCTCGTCTTCACTCGGCGGCAGTGCACGCTGACCCCACGAGGCACGACAGCGCTCCAGGAACGCGTCGTAGCGCTCCGCACTGCTGATGACGTGCGTACGCGTCGTCTTCGCTGCCGCGGCAGCCGCTGCAGCGTGACGGCCGTCACGGTAGGTGCCGCTCATGCGCCCACCGCTGCTGCTGTTGCTGTTGCCGTTGTTGTTGCCGATGATGATGCCACTCCCTTTGCCCTTGTCATCGACATCGTCGTCCATGTCGCGGTGGCCGTCACTGCCGCTGCTTTTGCCACCCGCCACACCAGCAGCAGCGTTGCTGCTCATGTCCATGCTGCTCGCAAGCAGCATCTTGCACGTGTTGCCAACAACCTCGCTCGCCGTGTAGCCAAACACGCCCTCGGCGGCGCGCGAGTAGAGCAGCACGCGGCCGAACAGGTCAGTGCACACCACCGCCAACGGCGCCGTCGCCAGCACCAGATCCTTCAGCTGCATCGCCTGCTCGAGGGCCGTGTCTGCGCTCAGGTCACGCAAGAAGCCGAGGTAGATGGACACATTCTCGTGCACCACCTCACGGACGTACATCTCAATTGGGAACTCGTCGCCGTTCTTGCGCAGCGCGTGCACGCGTGTGCGGCGGCCAATGACACGACGCTGCCGTGTGCGCAGGTAGGTGGCGAGGTAGCCGTCGTGTCGCCCCGCCACCTCCTCCGGCATCAGCATCTTCACATTCTGATCGAGCACGTCGGCGGCGGCGCGGCCGAAGCACAGCTCCGCCGCCTTATTGAACCGCAGGACGGTGCCGAGGGTGTCAATGGCGATGAGCGGCATCGGCAGATGCTCACGGACGAGGTTATCCAGCTCTTGCGCACGCTGCACACGCATGTGCGCCTGCACATCCTGCACGTACGCGATGAACACGCGCGCGCCACTGCGACAGCGCAGCTCGCGGGCGGTGAGGCGGGCGTCGAACAGCGCCCCGCTCTTCCGTCGTCCGTGCACCTCGAGGCCGTCAAAGAGCAGCTGCGTCGTCGCCGTCGGCTGCGTGCGGACGTAGCGCTCCACATTCACCGTGTACATCGCCGCCAGGCGTGGTGGCATGAGCAGCGAGACGTGGTTGCCGAGCACCTCGGCGGGGGCGTAGCCAAACACATCCTGCGCACAACGATTGTACAAGATGACCGTGCCGCGCGCATTGATGACGATGACCGGCAGCGTGAGTGTGTCGGCGACGACGAGCGAGGCCTCGTGCTGGACATCACCGGCTCGCGTCAGGCCCAGCATGCGCGTCTCGTTGCGCATCGGCAGCGCGTCGCGCACGTCGCGCGGCAGCAGACGCAGCAGCATGCGGTACGACAGGATGTGGCGATGCTCGCGGCGCGCGTCGAGGACAAACGACACCGCCTGCACACACACCACACTCGCCAAGAAGAGTGCACTGATGACGAGCTCAATCGTCGTCAGCATCGTCTGCCGTGCGTGCAGAGTGTGCATGAGCAGATGCAGTGCATACTCGATGCCGCTCAGTGTGCGCGTCACGCTGGCGCGCATCGGCCGCACAATCGCGGCAATGTTGCTCGGCATCGCCGCGCCCAGCAGCGGCTCATTGCTCACTGGCCTCTTCGCCACCGCCGCAACGGCGCCGAGCGTCGTCACCGCACCACCGGCGTCGTCCGTCTCCTCCGTCGCCGTCATCGTGTTCGTGTTGTTGTTGACGAGTTTGTTTGTTGTCGCCATCGTCATGGCATACACGTCACGCGGCGTGTGTACAGCCACGTCACTGCTGCCGCTGTCCTTCTCCTTCAGCACCATGTACAGATCGCGCAGATAGCGCGACCACGCAATGAGGTCCTGTTCGAGGCCGTAGACAAACGTCCACGCCGGCGTCGGCGGCGCCGCGTTGCTGTCATCATCATCATCGTCATCATCATCATCGTCGCCTTGGTTGTTGTTGTTGTTCGCGTCATCGTCGTCGCCGCCGTCGTCGTAGATGTTGTTCTTCACCGTCTCATCGCCGGCGGTGGGGGGCGCAAAGGCGTAGCGATACGCACGCGGCAGCGACACATTCACGCCGTGCAGCAGCGTGTCAAGCGCGTTGCTCACACCAAACACACCATACGAGCTCAGCGACAGCAGCTGCGTGAGCGTTGACATGTTGGCAATGTCAATGCGCAGCGCGTAGCGCAGCTGTGCCGCGCTGATGCTCCGCATCGCCCACTGCTCCACGGCGATCATCGACGACGCAATGACCTGTCCGCGATCGCCCAGGCGATCGAGCGACAGTGCGCTGCCGCTGAACATGATGGCAGGCACGAGGACGACCACATACGACGCGACAAAGAGAAAGAAGACGATGAGCAGTGAGTTGGCGTAGCACAACGACGACGACGACGACGAGGACGACGATGACGAGGCAGAGGCGGGTGCTGCAACCACCGCAGAGGATGCTGCCGACGTCATTGTCATCGCGACTGACGCCGCGCTCGACGTCGCCACAACAGCACCACTACTACTGCTATTGTTGTTGTTGTGCTGCTGCTGTTGTTGTTGTTGTTGTTGCTGTTGCTGTTGCTGTTGCTGTTGTAGCGTCTTGACCGTGTGTTGATGCCTGCGCAGCACCGCCTCGGCGTGTTGCAGCAGTATACTCAGCACAAACACACAACTCGCCAGCAGCGCAACGAAGCTCGCAAAGAGGGCGACGCTGCACGCCGTCGACGCCGCCTCCATCGCGTCCGTCGCACGCCGCCGCAGCGCCGCCTCCTCGGCATTGTACACACGCGCGACAATGCGCCGCAGCGTGTGCACCGCGCGCTGCATGCGCGGACACGACAAGGCGTTGCGTGCGATGAGCACGCGCCGCGGCAGCGGCTGCGCCGTGTCGTGCGCCGTGTCGCTGTACCGCAGCGCATCGTCGCCGTCGCGCACTCGCACCGCCATCGCGTCCACCTCGGCGGTGGCATTCCAGGTGTAGTGCGCCAGATCATCGGCGTAGCGCACAAACGCACCCGACAGCAGTGTCAGCGCCACCATCTCGTGCCGCGTCTTATTGCCGAGGGCGTGTGTGAAGCGACGCCGCAGCACGGCGACGTCGGCCGCGGTGATCGGCACCGCATCGGCCGCGTCATCGTCGCGGCTGGCGTCATAGTCGCCGTTGCTGTCGTCATCGTCGCCATTGTCGATGATGTCGTTGTTGTCGTTGTCGTCTGTGCCTTCGTCGTCGGCGAAGATGCCGTAAATGTCGGCGGCGTCGGCGGCGACGGCAGAGGCGGCGGCGTCGACGCGCTGCGTGTCACGACGACCGCGTGGCTGTTGTTGTGCTGCTACAGCTGTTGTTGCCGTGTTGCTTGTCATCCTCCGCATCATCGTCGCCCCGTCGCCGCCGTCGTCATCGACCGCGCCGTGTCGTGCCGTCCTCGTGGCGGTCGTCATCGCGGTGGCATAGGTGCGCCCCGTCGTCTGCCGCTGCTCGTCGCGGCGGCGCTGCAGCGCGGGCGACATCGCCGCACCGAGGCGGGTGTGCATAAACGCATCGACGCTCACATCGCTGTGCGTCTGCGCAAAATAATCCAACACGACCACCGCGTTGAGCTCGCCAGCGTGCATTGCGGCCGCCGCGCCGGCGAGCAGCAACGGCGTCATGACGCCGCGCAGCGTGCGGGTGTGCTCGAGCTGCAGCGCCAGCGCGCTCGCGCGCGCCGTGCGCAGGCGCTGCTCGTGCACCAGGTACACCGCCGTCGCGGCGAGGCAGACGACGTACGCCGCCGTCGTCAGCACCACCGCGAGCGTGCCAGGACGACTGAAGAGACGCGCACTAAAGTGACAGCGCACGGCGGCGACGAGTGTGCACCACAGCAG
Source organism: Trypanosomatidae sp. Fi-14 (assembly GCA_023091115.2). Taxonomy (NCBI): domain Eukaryota; phylum Euglenozoa; class Kinetoplastea; order Trypanosomatida; family Trypanosomatidae; species Trypanosomatidae sp. Fi-14. Next base: position 15,743 of record JAKVQF020000864.1, on the reverse strand, counting down.
CGCCGCCACCGCGCACAGCACCAGCGCCGCCACGGCGGTGTGCACCTGCGCCGTCACCGTCTGCAGCTGTGCGACGAGCGACGACGTCGTTGTCGCCAGCTGCGCCAGCGTCGTCGTCACGCTGTCGTTGGCGGTGAAGAATGCACCCGTGCCGGCGTGGAAGGCGGCACGGCGCACCGCCTCGCCGTCGTCGTTGTTCGTCGCTGCGCCGCTCGACGCGTTGTACTGCGACGTCGTCTGCGAGAGGGCGGCGTGGAAGGTCGACGCGCTCGTCTGCAGCGGCACCGTCGCCTCGACGGCGGCGGCGGCGGCGCGCAGCGCCGGCATCTCGTCCGTGTACGGCAGCAGCGACAGCGCACGCGGCAGCTGCGCGCGCATCGCATTCGCGGCGCTGCTCCACGCATCATAGTGCGTACCACGGGTGAACAGCAGCAGCAGATGCCACACCGCCGAGTAATACGTGTTGGTGGCGTCGTGGTAGACGCGCAGACGCGTCAGCACGCTCGTCTCGCGTGCGTACAGCGTCGTGGTGCGGGCAAAGATGAGCATCACAACAGCGAACGCCGCCACGGCAACCGCCGTGTACAGCATCAGGTAGAGGTAGTGCATGGTGGTCAGGGGCGGCAGCGCGTGTGCATGCGCGGCCGCCGACGACGACGACGCAGACGCCCTCCTGCCACCACCGCTCTTCCTCCTCCTCTTACTGCTCTTCTTCTTCTTCTGCCGCCGCTTGCTGTGACTGCGTCGTCCATCCGCGGTGGCGACGGAAGAGGAGGCGGCGGCCGCACCGGCGGCCGTCGACGCGGCGGCCGCGGCGCCGCCGCTGCCGCGACGAGCGCGTCGCTTGCCCGACGAGCGCAGCAGCAGCGGCTGGTGTTGCTGTGACGTGGCGCTGCGCAGTTTACCGCCGCGGCCGTATACATCGTTTTCGTCCTCGTCACTGTCGTCATCATCGTCGCTGTCGTCGTCGTCGTCGCTGTCGTCCTCGTCGTCATCATCGCCGCCGGCGTCGCCGGCGGCAGCGGCGCCACTGCCGCCGTGCAAGCCGCCAGCAGCAGCCGCAGTCATCGCCGAGGACGACGAGGACACACCCGCACCCGACGACGACGACAGCGCGTCCACGGCGTTCGCGAGCACCACACCCGTCATCACCACATCACCTTTGCCACCACCGCCGCCATTGTCGTCATCGGTGCCATTGCCACCGTTGTTGTTGCTGTTGTTGTTGTTATTGACGGCACCGCCGCCCTCGTCATGGCCACCACCGCCGCCGCTCACGGGCACCAGCGGCAGCGCCATGTCCTCCTCGGCAATCTCGCTCCGATCGAGCTGCTCGACGCGCTGCTTCGCCTCCGCCTCGAGTGACTGCAGTGTCGTGCGCGGCACATACGCAAACAACGTCACCACCGCGTCCCGCAGCACATCGCTGCGCCGCTTCATCGACAGCATCTCCGCATACATCACAAACAACATCACACCACACCCCAGCAGTGCCGTGTAGGCGATGAGCTTGATGTGCTGCACCTCGCCGTACGTCTCGGTGCACAGCAGCGTCGCCGCGTCGTGCGCCGCGACGTCCCACAGACGGCCCGACGAGTTGAACAGTGTCGCGGCGACGTCGGCCATCGCCGCCGCCTTCGCCTCCGAGGCAATAAAATCGAACTCAGCGACGACGAGCGGCACATTTTCGAGCCATTGCGCGTAACTGTAGACGCCACCGCGCTGCGACACCGTCGACACCGTCGCGGCGGCTGCGGCGCTGGCGTACTGCACCGCGAGCGCCATTGGCGTCGTCAGCCACTGCTCAAGGAAGCCCGAGAAGGTGTGCAGGATGCTCGGGCGCAAGATGAGGTTGTTGTGCACCGTGACAACGTCACGCGCCACCGCGTCGAGCCACCGCAGACGTGTGTTGTTGCTCGTAAAATTATAGCTCGGCACGCCGCCGCCATCGCCGCCGCTGCCGTCACTCGCGAGGGTGTAGTATGGCATGGCGACCATGTCCGCGGTGACGCGCAGGTTGCGCAGCGTGGCCGTAGAAACGGTGCAGCGTAGCGCGGCGACGGCGTGGGCGTCGAGCACGCACACGAGCACCACAAAGCACACCGCCACGAGAGCGAGGCCAAGGAGCAAGAGCAGCTTGCACGCGTTGATGCGTGTGCAGGCGACGCCGCAGAGGTGCCGCTGCGCCACCCCACCACCACCGCCCTCCTCCTCGTCCCCACCGCGACCGCCACCGGCGCCACCGCCACCCGCACCGCCACCACGGCCACCACCCCCTGCGCGGCCCTCGCAGTACGCCTGTGCGCGCAACATGGACGAGTATCGTGACGAGTGACTGACTGCACCGCCACCGACACCGGCACCACCACCCGCCACCGCCGCAATGCCGTGCATCGCCGTCGACGGCGACTGCTGCTGTCGCCGTCGCTGCGCTTCGACCTCGTGCGTCGCGAACGCGCGCAGACGCTCGGCGCGCTCGGGCTGCTGCATCACATCTTGCAGAAACTCAGCATACTTGAGCAGCAGGTCGCGATCGCTGTTGGGGTGCTGCAGCGCGTGCAGAAACAGCGCCTCGGCGTCGGCGCGCAGGTCGACTAGGTTCATGTAGCTGCTGAGCACCTGTGTGCGGTCTTGCGGTGTCAGCAGCTTCGTCCAGAACTGGTGCACACGCACGAGCATCTCCTTGTGCGCCCGCCGCGCGCGGTCGCAGGCGTGCTGGTACACCGCATCGCGCAGCTGCAGCTCACGCTTCAGGTAGCTGATGAGGCGAAAGGCGCGGTAGCGTGTCGGGAAGCTGCAGTCCATGACATTGGTGCGCTCACACTGCAGCAGTGCCAGGCTGCGCTTCGACGTGAAGGAGCTGAGCAGCTGTGCGAAGCTGAGCAGCACGCTGACGCTGTCCTGAAACCGCAGCTGGCCCTTGACAAAAATGCGCGTCGCCAGCTGCAGCATCTCTGGCGTCGGGTAGCGCCCCGTGAGCTGCCACACAACACTAACAAACCGCGTGGCCACTTCGACGTCGGTGTAGAGGTACACCCGCACCAAGAACGGCGTCTCCAGGCTCACCACACTGCCCTGCGCCGTCAGCGCCCCGTCCGCCACCTCGCTGCACAGCTCGCTCGTGCTGCGGTAGACAACGTCGTACTCGGGTAGGCCGCGGGGAAAGAGGCACGTGTACGTTTGCGGGTAGTCGGCGGCGGCGTCGTAGAGCTGTGGCAGCGAGGCGGTCAGCTCGCGGTTGACGCGCACATCGGCCACCCACCACCCCACCACCAGCGCGAGCAGCAGCAGCGACAGCACGAGCATGCCGTCCATGTTGATGATGCCAATGTCAATGAGCGCGGCGAGGCTGCTACTGCTGCTGAGGCTGCTACCACCACCCCCACCACCGACACCACCACCACTGGTGATGCCACCACCACCACCACCACCACCACTGCTGTAGCTGCTGTCCATGCTAAAGCTTCCCGACAGCGCCAACCCACCACCGCTGTCATCGAGCAGATTGATGCGGCTATTCGCCACCGCATCACTCGACAGCAGCAAGCAGCGCACGCAGACAAACAACGCCGACATGGCCAGCATCGTGTACGCCAGCGTGTACAGCCGCGTCGTGGTGTGGTGCAAAAAGGGCAGTGTGAAGGCGTACACGACACACATCGCCACCGCCGACAGACACAAGTACAACATGAGCCACGCCAGCCAGTAAAAGTCGCTGCGCACCGTTGTGCGGTTGTTCGCGAGCATCACTTGGAACAGCACACAGGTCAGCACACGCCAGGAGACGTCGGCGAGGTCGGCCAGGTAGTGCTTGCGCGCGAGCGGGTGCTCGCTGCTGTAGTTGTCGACGTACACCGTCGTCTCGAGCACATACGTCACCAGCGACAGCACCACCGCCGCGACAATCGACAGCGCCGCAATCGCCTTGCTCGCCGCCGTCGCGTAGCACTTGCGGTCGGCAAAGGCCCACATGTTGCCCTGCGTGCACGTCACCTGCGCGAGCAGACACTGCATCAGCGGCACAAACAGCACCGTCGTCATCGCGTGCAGCCAGGCACGCAGCAGCACACACACGGGCGCCTCACGCGGCGTCGGCACGTGCCGTACAACCACCCAGGTGCTGATGAGCAGTGGCAGGACAATAAACGCGAGCGCCACCGCCCACATCACTACCGCGGCCGTCCACGAGGTGTAGCCGCCCATGAAGGTGGTGTCCCAGAAGGGCAGATGCGTCCAGTACACGACGTAGCTGATGCCTGTGCCAATGTCGCCATACTCGAGATGTGTGTTGAACACAAAGCCAAAGAGCTGCAAGAAGCGCAGCACCAGGCCAAGCTGCGAGACGTGGCGGTGGTAGCTCGACTCGAGTGCGGTGAGCAGCTGAAAGAGAGGTATGTCGTGGTAGAAGAGGCGCAGCGCACTCGTCGTCGAGCGCTGCGAGGAGCTCGTGCGCTGACTCGACGCCACACTCGCATTGTCGCCCATGGTGTGTTTGTGTCTCTGTATGTGTGTGTGTGCTTGTGTATGTATGTCAGTGTACACACTCACACACACACGTACACACACACAGACAGACGCACGAGCACACACACGTAGACAAGCACCTGCTTGTAGCCACAATGAACAAGTAACCTACACAGACACACACACAAAGCTGGCGCAACGTGGGCAATATGCATACATGTCATTGTCAACAGGAAGCACACACACACACACGCACATACGCACACACATACGTACACATCCTTACACGTCGTGTGACGACGTCCCTACACATCCTGCATGTCCATGTCGACAACGTCGAGCTGCAGCAAGTCAGTACGCGCGTGCAACAGCGCGCCGAGGTGGGGTCGCGTGCGGCCGAGATCGCCGTGCACAAACTCCTTCACATATGTGCCGGCCTGCGTCGTCACATCGAGCAGCAGCCAGTGCGCATTTAGCACCGTCACGTGCATGGCGTGTATGGTGCGCTGGCGTGTGTGCAGCGAGCGGCGGTGCAGCACGCGCAGCGGTGTCTGCTGCTCGATGACGAGGTCGGTCGTCGCATTGACGGCCGCCACGTGACGGTCGACTGCGGCGTCATTGTCGCTGCCGCTGTCACACAACGCACGACTCGACCACACGACACAGCGATAGCGCTTTACTTTGCTCTCCGAGTGGCGCGCCAGTCGCACCGTGACGTCGCCGTCCGTGACGCGCAGCTGTCGCACCTCGACAACGCCACCCTCGCTCGCACACACCTCTGCGGCAAGCTGCTGCAGCTGCGCCGCCGTCACGCGCGTGCGCCATGGACTGCACAGCTCGAGCACAAACGGCCGCCCCGCGCCGAGCATGCGCACGTCAACGTCTTCGCGACCGGCGCTGTGAAACTTGTAGCAGCCATAGCCGACGACGTGTTCGGCGAGCAGCGACGTCGGCGCCGTCGGGCAGCCCGCACCGCGCTCGCCTGCTCGACTGCTCGACTGCTGTTCGTGTGTTGCTGCTGCTGTTGTTGCTGCTGTTGTTGTTGTTGTTGTTGTCATGCCAGGAAAGAAGTAGCGCAGTAGCGGGGCGGCAATGACCTCCTGCAGCGAGTTGGCACCAACACGGCGGCCGTCGGTGAACCACGGTGACTGCGACACACCACGCAGCAGCTTGCGGTAGTTGCCGAGTATGTACACGTGTGCGTGATGCACATGCGTGCGCACTGCGGCCATGTCGCGACACGGCAGCGCCAACGTCGCCATGTGCGTGCCGTCGTCGTCATGATGTTGTTGTGTCATGTGGGCCTCAGTGCTGCTGTTGTTGTGCGATGCGGCAAACAACGCATACTGCGTTTGTGCAAGGTAGGGCAGCACGTGCTCGTACACGACACGATACGTCAGCACCGTCTCGTTGCGGTTGCTGCCGTACGCACGCGGCACACACGCCTCGTCCGTTGCCACGCCGTCTGTTGCCGCGTGACCGCAGTGCACATCGACAATCACGCCACTGTTGGCATTGTCCGAGGTGAAGGCTTGTACCGCGTGCGCGTGTGCCGTGCACTCCACCGTCGTCATGCCCATGTTGTCCGTGTCATCGCGTGCGCGTTTGCGTGCTGACAAGGACGTGTCCGCTTGTGGCAAGGACGACGATGGCTGCGGCTGCGGCTGCTGTTGCAGCAGCTGCATGTACACGGCAAGGCCCGCCGGCGCACTCGCCTCGGCGCCGGCTGCAGCGGCTGCTTCGCACAATTGTGCGTGTGTGCTGCGCAAGTACACGAGGACGTGGGCGCGTAAGTCGCTCATGTACATGTCCTTGAAGCTGGCAAACTGCTCAGGTACAATGGCCGCCGCGTCAGGCCGCGCAGACTGCAGCGACGCCTGCCGTGTCCACTCGCCGTGTGCGTCGCTGCTGTTGTTGTTGCTGCTCTTGTAGCCATAGTAGGTGGCGGCGGCAAGCCACGTAAACGTCAGGCTGCGCGCGACGCTGATGTTCACCGACACCGCACTCGCGTCCACGTACGGGCTGGCGCGCACACACGCCGCCACAAGCGGTGCGTGCAGCAACGTCAGGAACTGATACAAGCCATAGCACGCGACGCACACGTGCGTCGTGCAGTGACGCACACGCGCTGCGGGCGAGTGCGCGGCCGTCGTGTCGTCGCTGTTGCCCGCGTCGTCCGCGTGTGCGTCACGCAAGCAGCGCCGCACGCTCGTCAGCGTCTCGTGCACAATGTTGTAGTGTGGGTGGTGGGTGTAGTCAATGACAGGCCGCAAGGCACCGTCGCCGTTCGTGTCGGCGGCAGTCGAGGCACTGCAGTCGCGTGTAGTGTGCGCGTCTGACGACGCCGCCGCCGCCGATGGCGTCGAGGCGCGTGCGGCCGTCGCGACGTACTGCTGCAGCGTCGGCGGCGGTGTGTGGCCAAGCAGCATCGACATGCGCAACGCACACGCGTAGCACAGCAGCTCTTTGCGTACATGTTGCGCCTGCGCGTGTGCAGCACACGCGTCGGTGTGGCTGTTGCTGCTGCTGTGCTGCATGACGTGCGCTCGTTGCTACACATATATATACACACACACAAGCAGAAGCAAACTTGGCTGCATGCAGATTACACAACGACAACAAACGCGCCTGCTAACATACATATACATGCATACACACATGACGCACAAACAATCCTTACTGTGCACACTATTACGCGCATGACCACACACACACACACATAAACACATGTAAATACACGTAACAAACATGTGTCACTGGCATTCGCGTCTTGTCGTGGGCTTGGCCTGCCTGTTAGTGGCAGCGCACACACACACACACACAAACACACATGTACATGTGCACATGTGCGTACACGCACTGTGCAGCATGCTTACGCAACAAAACAACTGGGTGAGGAAAGGTGATGTAGCACACACGTACACACACACACATTCGTGCACATATGTGGTGTCATATGCATTGTGTATAGACAGCATGTGTGTGCGTTGCAGAAGCTGCAGCGAGCTTGCACATTACAGTAGATTGATATGTGTAGAGCATATGCGAGTGTGTGTGTGTGTGTGTCATATATATAATATGCATATAGTATTTGTATGTATATACTGTGTTTGTGTTTACGTGCGTGTGTGTGTGTGGCAACGTATTCGTGTGTTGTGTCGCGACGGGGCACGTTATGCAAAATACACGAGGCCTACTGTACACACGTACACGTACACGTACACGTGTGTGTGTGTGTTTGCCTAGTCACTGTGCTCGTACGTTACCGTAACGATGCGGCCGAGGTAGTCGACTTTGCGTACAAAGACACACACCAAGCCGCACACAAGCGCCGTGCCACCGACAATGCCCGCGCACAGCGACACCACCAGCGTGCTATTGACCATCGAGATGACTGTCAGGGCGCAAAACGATGCAAAAGGCAGGGCAAACGCCACATACAGCCATGTACCCTGCAGTGGCACGCGAAACGGACGGCGCAGGTGCGGGTAGCGGCGGCGCAGCTCGAAAAAGGCAACGAGAATGAGCACGACACGAATGCCGTACAGGCACTGGTCGACTTGCACGAGGGCGTCAAACTCGAGCGCCACCGACACCACCGCCGTCACAATCGCGTTGAGGGTGAGGGTGTAGTGGTGGGTGTCGAAGCGGGCGTTGCGCTCGCTCAGCCACCTGCCCAGCTTGCCCGGGAACACCTCCGTGGTGGCGACGCCGGCGATGATGCGCGTCGTCGTGCACAGCGTCGACAGCGTCATGCCAAAGGCGGACAAGATGCTGCCGAGGATCATGACAACCTGCAACGCACGCCCACCGACACGCCACGCCGCGACCGCCCAGAAGCCCGTCTGCCACTCGTCGAGCTGTATGGGCCCCGTCGTCACACTCGCGCCGGCGACAATGGCGGGAATGTACGTCAGCAGCACGAGCACGAGCAGCGGCACAAAGGCGCGCATGAGCGTCCGCTGTGGCTGCCGCACCTCCTCGACGACCGCGGCGGCCTGCTCCAGCCCTGACAAGTTCCACGAGGCCGTGGTGATGAACGTCGTCCAGTCAATGACGGCAGGCACAAAGGCAATCGCGGGCCAGTTGACGTAGCCACGCATCGTCGCCTGCTGCGTCACGAGCAGCAGCACAAACGGCAGCACCGTCAACGTCGTCAAGACGACCGAGGCGATGCCGACGACACCGACGCCGACAATGTTGAGGGCGTAGACAAAGACGACCATGCCGACGCGCAGCGCGGCGGTGTGGACGCGGTTGCACGTCAGCACGGTGCAGCAATAGTCAGAGAAGAGCACCGGGTAGAGGGCATTGTCGACGACGGTGTAGAACACCGACAGCACCGTCATCGTCAGATAGACCGAGCGATGAAAGGCCAGATTGATCCACATGAGGAAGCCGGCGTCGGACGGCACGGCGCACGTCAGCTCCGCCACCACCACCGCAATGGGCAACCCCATGAGCACCGGAATGACGAGCAAAAACACAATCGTCAGCAGCGGACCACCGCCAAGCACGGACTCCTCGATGCCGTACGCACCACCCGTCGTCAACGAGTACATGAGCCCCGTCAGCAGCAGCGTCGACAGCGCTTTGCGGCGCTCGTGCGTGGCGCTGCTGCGACGGCTGCCCCCGTGAGCAGTAGAGATGCTGTTGCTGCTGCTCATGTGGCTGTCATTGTCGCCATCGCCACCCCCGCCTGCGTCCTCGCCATGTCGCGACGGCGGCAGTGCGTCGTCGAGGGGGTCGTCGCTGTCGTGGCCGTGACGTGGCCGCGGCTGCGGCCGCGTATGTGCAGCAGTAGTAGCAGCACCGGAAGCAGCAACGGTGGCGGCATGAACGTGGTCGCCGTGACGACGCTGGCGACAGTGGCAGCAATCCGTGTCGTCATCGTCCTCGTCGCCGCCACCACCGCCGCCACCGCCAGCAGCAGCAGCTGCAGTAGTCTCTGCAACGGCGTCATCACTGCCGGCGACTGCGATGCCGTCGAGCGCGTCATCGCTTGCAAACGGCTCAGCAGGTGGCGACTTGTGACAATGTAGACCGCACCGGCCATGGGCGACGACACCGGCACTGCCGTCGTCCTTGTGCCGGCCCCTCGCCCGTGCTGCAGCCCCTGCAGCTGCTGCTGCTGTTGTTGTTGTTGCTGCCACGTCCTCGCACGCCGTCAGCCGTGATGCACTCACGTCGCTGTCATTGGGCGTCACCGCCGTCGACGAGGGCGACACGTACAAGTCATAGACGAGCGCCGCGCTGTCGACACCGCCGCCTCTGCCGTCGGGCAGCACGAGCGAGTGCTGCGGATGCAGAAAAAACTGCTCTACACGACGGCGGCCACCGCCGCTGCTGTTGTTGGTCGCGCGAACACCACCATCGCCGTCCGCCACCGCGACAAGCGCGGTCGTCGCCGGCACCGCCGTCACGGCGGCGTCGGCGATGCTCCTTTCGTGTGTGCTCGTTATGTCAGGTGATGCATGGGAAGATGGCACTGTACTTGTCATGCTGCAAAAACACCGACATACAACACTAACGGACACACACAAGCGCGCGCGTGTGTGCGGAAGCGAGGTGCACCGTAGTAGACTGACTGACCGAGTTGTCTTGTACTGCTACAGCAACAGCAAACACTCTGTCGTGCACGCAAACGCAAGCAAACACGCATGTCAACACAATGGGCATACAGTTGCACGGCACGACACACAGACACACGCGTATACACTGACACACACACACACACAAATGCGCACGTAAGCACAGCGACCGTCACACTGCGCTACAAAAGCGCTGCATCGTGTGCATGTGTGCATACAATGCAGCACACACACACACACACACACACACACACCGACACGAAGGAGCGAGAGGGACAGGCTGCGTTGCGAATGCGTCGTCTTGTCAGATACACGTGTTGTGCATATATATATACACTACACATACATGCACAAGTAGACGTCTTTGTCACCAGCACACGCACGCATGTACGCTCGTACTGTATGTGTACATGCCCGATGACTGAGAGGGCGAGGGGGAGGCGCGGGGTGTGTGTTTGTGTGTGTTTGTGTGTTTGTAGTATGTATATACGCAAAGAACGAAGAGAGGAGGAAGTATACGTCGGCAACGACGCTTACTGTCATGTGCGTTCCTGTATGGTTTTTTGCCCATGTATGCGCATGTGCATGTATATACGTGTATGTGTGACTGTATATATGTATGTGTGACTGTGTGTGTGTGTGTGTGTGTGTGTTGTAGAGCGACTGCTGCAACACCGGCAAGATCATATAGCACGTACACGCCATCTTGTGTGTATGTGTGTATACATACTTGTGACATGCACACACACACACAGAGTGCAGCAGCAAGCGCAAATGCATGCATGCACGCAGACAGACACAGGGCAAAGAACAAGACAGAGGAGCGGAAGCATGGGATGATGATGATGATGACGGTGACGGTGACGAATGTCCAAGAAAAAGAAAACAAGGCACACACACAGAGAGAGAGCCACACACATGTACGTATGTGTGTGTGTGTGTGTGTGCTCCGTGGCTGCGCTATGTTGTGTGGCTCTTCTTGACGTAGAACGGGTGCTGCATCAGCTCTGCACAGGAGGGCCGCCGCAGGGGGTGCTCTGTCAGACAAACGCGTACAAAGTCAACAAGCTCGCTCGAGTGCTTGCGCTCGTCGAGCTCGCTCAGTACAGGGCCAAACACACTCGTCGACGCACTGTTCCTGCTGTGGTTGCTTGCGCTGCCGCTACTGTTGCTCGCCGTGTCGCTGCCCATGCAGCCACCGCTGCAGCTGCTCGGTGCGTGTGTGTCGAGTGCTGTCACTGCTGCTGCTGCTGTCGTTGTCGTTGCTGTTGTTGCTGTCGTCGCTGATGCAGCGCGGTCGTCACCGCGGACATCGGCAAACAACAAGCCCGCAGCAAAGCGTGCGCGGTAGCCGTGCAAGATCAGCTCCGGGTTGCTCGTCTCGAGCGGGTACCACGGCACGCGCCCGGTGGCGAGGTAAAACACCGTCACCCCGAGTGACCACACATCGTTGCCGGTGTGCCGCGTCACGCCGAGGCAGCTCTCGGGTGACATGAACGCCGCCGTGCCCGTGAACACCGTCAGCATCGCCGACTGCTGCAGCAGCTGCTCACGTGGCTGACGCAGCTGTGCGAGCGTCGCCGCGGGCGACTGCGCCATGTCAGCCGAGGCAAAGTCTACCAGTTTGTGACGGTAACGGCGACAATGGCTACACGACGACGCATGGGCCGCCTGAGGTAGGGAGGATGACGAGGACGAGTGTGTCGGTGGCACATCACGCTCTTGCTCTTGTTGTCGTCGTCGTCGTGGCAGCAGTGTCGTCGCTGATGGCGTTGCGTCCTCGTCACTGCCACTCGCCGTCGCAGCGCCGCCGCCATGCTTTGCGTCACCGCCCTCCGCGTCCTCGTCGTCGTCGTCGTCGTTGTCAAAGAGCAGAATGTTGTGTGGCTTGATGTCATTGTGTACGTAGCCAATCGTCTCGTGCATGTAGCGCAGGGCGGGCACAATGTCGTGCAGCATGTCGCGAATGTCGTCCTCGCCGAGCCCGCCGGCAGATCGCTTGACGAGCACGTCGAGTGCGCCACCGCGTGCGTACTCCATGACAATGGCACAGCGCAAACTCGCCGTGCCCGCGTCCGTGTTCACGCTCGACAGCACAAGCGACGAGGTCGACGTCGAGGCGGTGGCGAGCGAGGAGGCAAACGACGCCGCAGCCGCAGCCGCAGGTGATGACGACAGCGCCTGTGAGCTTGCCGTGGCCGTTGTCGTCGAGGCGGACGCAGTCGAGGCTGCCATGGTCGCCGCTGCTGCCGCCGTTGCCGCCGCCGTCAAGGGCGCGAGGCCAAAGGCGTAGTAGCGCACAATCGCCGGGTGCGACACGTGCACGAGGTGATGCATGCGTGCGTGAAAGTAGCGCACCCCGCCCACATGTGCAAAGCTCACATACCACACCTTCACCGCCACCGCCATGTCAAAGTTGTCCTCGCTCGTTGCGCGGTGGGGGTGGTACGGTACCGTGTGCAGCCGCGCCGTGTACACGCGCGACACCCTGCCATAGGCGAGCACGTGGCGGTCACACTCGAGCACCACACACTTGCGCGTCGTCTTGCCCATGGCGGTGCTGCTGCTGCTGTTGTTGCACTCGAAGACGCCTCCGCACAATGCTGGCAGGCTGCCATGCAACGCTGTTTGCGTCGCCACCGCACGGCTTGCGCACGCCGCTGCATCACAGCAGAGGCGCAGGTCATTCGACATGCGACTCTGCCAGTTGGCTTTGCGTTTTGTGTGACGTCGTGTCGACAGCGACGACGAGGACGGCGGCGGCGGCGGCAACGGCGGCAGCTGTGACTGTTGCGGTGGCAGCGGCGAGGCGGACAGCTGCACCTGCACCGCGTCACGTGCAACGGCAGCGTCGTGCGCGCAGCAGCTGTGCTTGTCGACCGGCGTCGTCGCGTCCACGTCGTCGACATTGTCATCGCCGTGACTGCCGCCACCGCTGCTGCTGCTGCTCCTTCTGTCACTGTCACCTTCGTCCTCGTCATCGTCATCGGTGCCGCCAACGTCCGACAGCAGCGTCAGCAACGTGTCACTACCGTCTTTGCCGTCCTCGCCGTGCAGCTCGTCACCACCGACGTCGTCGTCGTCGCGTACATCGTTGCGCGACGGCAGCGGCGTCACCTCATCTTGCGTTGGCCGAGGTGCGTCGACGTCGTCGTGCTCGTTATCGGCAGCACCAGTACTAGTAGTCGTGGTCGTCTTTGGTGTCGTCGCTGCGTCCATGACGCATGCATGGGTGGTGGCGTGTGCAATGCTGCACAGAAATGCGGCTGTTTGCGCAATGCAATGCGCGCGGTACTGCAGCAAAGCGGTTTGCGCCGTCTGACTATAGCGCTCGGCAAGCGCAGCAATGGTGCAGCAGCAACTACCGTTGCCGCTGCTGTTGCAGCAGTTGCTGCCGCTACAGTTTGTGCACATCAACATCGTCACTACACACGCACATACACACACGCATACATATACTGACAGCAGAGCAGCAAAGCAGCATGTACGCAACACATACACACACGTACACACAAGCATGCATGCATGTACAATGAGCATACCACACGATAAGACAACGATAGGAGACGCGTCTAGACATCGCACACACACATACACACGCATGCACACACACACACATGCGTACACAACGCATACTACTACTGCTAGTCAACATAGCGCCGTGCACCTGACATGTTGGGCACATGCCAGCCGTCTTGGTACTCCCAAAAATGGTGCGGAATGCCGCCGTGATTGCCAAAGAAGAAGTGGTGCGGCTTGCCAGCCTCGGCTTCCTTTCCGTCTAGCATTGGCAGGCCGTAGCACAAGTCATACACCACCGTCAGCACAAACACGACCAAGGTCGAGCGCCAAAAGAAGAAGATCAGCGGCGGCAGCACGGGTATGTTCAGGCTGTACTTGCCAACGTACGGGTACAAGGTGATGGGCGCCTCGTAGATGAACTTGTAGTCCTCCTGCAGCGGAGTGGTGTGCTTGGGGAGGCCGTACGGGTAGACGGTGCGCGGGTCTATGCCACCGAGGGCACGCAGAGTGCGACGCAGCATGGCAGGCGATGAGTGACTAGGGGTGTGTGTGTGTGTTTGTGTGTGTATACTTGCACACTAGCGAAGCAGCATATACTCATTGTGACAAGTCGCGTATGCGCACACACACATATACATGCACACACACACACACACATACATACATACAATGTGCTCGCCCTTGCTTGTCATGCGCTGCATGCTATACATCGCTCATACATGTCGTACTCTCATGCATACGTGTGTATGTATGTGTGTGTATGCGTGTGTGACACATCAGCCACTCGTGGCTGCCGTCGCCGCCGCCGCCGCACGCACCGCCTTGACTTCGGCGTGTTGCAGTCCGAGGACGGTGCGCAGCAACGCCTCGTCGTCAAGCGGGGCCGCGTCACCGCTGGCGACGAGCGCCGCGCGCGCCTCGACGACCTCGTCGGCGTGACGCAGCTGCTGCTCCGCACGCGTCACGTCGCCCATCAGCAGCGCACACGACGCGCAATGCATAAGCACAACAGGATCGAAGAGCAGCCGATCCGTCTTTGCCGCGCTCGCGCTGAGCAACGCGTCAAAGTCGGCAGCGGCGGCGGTGGCGTGCGTGCGCGTTTGCTGCAGCAGCTCCGCCATCGTCCGCTCTCGCTGCAGCTCGCGCTGTATGTCGGCGCGCGTGGGCAGCCGCGACACCGCCGCCGTTGCGCTGCTGCCGCCGCCGTCCTTGCGCTGCAACTTTTGCAGCACACCCGTGACCGTCGTCGCGCCGCTTGTCACACCTCGCTTCGCCTGCTGCTGTTGCTGTTGTTGCACAAGTGCCTTGTGCGCACGTGCCGCAGACTGAGCACGCTGCAGCAGCGCACACCCACGCCGCATGCGCGCAAACGCGTAGTCGTCCTTGACGTGCAACGCCTTGCTATAGTACGCACAGGCACTCGCCATGTCACCTTGCGCCTCGTACAACCGCCCACAACTCGCGAGCGCATAGTAGTTGGCCTCGTTCAGCCGCACCGCCGTCGTCAGGTCGTCAAGGCAACGCGCAAACTCAGCACGGCGCAGTGGCAAGTCGGGGACGCGCGTCGCGAGCACGCAGAGGGCGCGCATATGATACGCATAGTCATTGTCTGGCTCGAGCTCGATGAGGCTTGTGTAGTCCTCCATGGCGTGCTCGAGGTCGTGTGCGGCGTCGTAGCACGCCGCGCGGCCCTCGAGCGCGCGCGCGCACGTCACGTCCTTGTCAAGCGCCGTCGTGTACAGCTGTATGGCGGTCGTCACATCGCCCTGCGCACGCGCGCACTCGCCAAGCAGAAAGTATGCCTGTGTGTTGTCCGGGTATAGCTCGAGCGCCGCGTCCAGTGCGGCACGCGCCTTGCCATAGTTGGCGTCGTCCGTCTTACTCACAGCCGTGGCAGCAGCAGTCGTCATCGTGCTGTGTGTGTTGTTGCTCGCAGTCGTGGCGCCCGCGGCGTCGAGAAACGCCTTGGCCTCGTCACACTTCGCATTCGAGTTGCGCATCGCCTCCTCGAGGGCCTTTTGTTCGCGTCGCTGCTTCGCCTTTGCCGCTCGTGCCGCCTTCGCCGCACGCGCAGCGGCCTTGTCGACGACCTTACTCGGCTGAGCCTCGTCGGCCATACTGTCTACACACACACACAAACACGTGTCGCAAGCAAGGCACACGACA